>CATIWO010750177.1:0-11368 GCA_949673435.1 Macaranga tanarius | reverse complement strand
TTAATGAATTTGGTCAAATAAATTAATTCATTAATGTTTTGCAATAAGGCTTATTAGGGTCCACTCTTTGTGTTTGTGGTATTACACTTCATTGCCCACTCAGAATTTTTTAAAATAATTTTGGTCAAATTCATTAATGTGTTAATATTGCAAAAAAAATTTAAAAATTGGGACATAATTACAAAAATTAAAAAATTATGATTAAATTACAAAAAGCTGTAAACGTTTGGATTTTTTTCACAAATAAGCCTAAACCAAAATAGCATAAAGCAGACATTTCTCCATTTATGTTAATGGATTACATATTTACATGTTGACTGAAAATATAAAGAAATCTTCAATCATAAATGTTATAAGTTTTTGATGATGTAAACATGTATAATGCTATAAATCCAAATTATATAATATTAAAAAATTATACAATCATACACATGGATCCCATTAATATAAAATATAATTTTTCTATTATGCAACACCTCAACATGTCCCTTTAACATGGCTTTCAACAATTTGCATTTACGAGTAGAGAAAAAAAGAAAGTAAAAAAAGGCTTTATATAAGATATATATTGCTGAATGGATTCTTTTTACAATATTTGTCCTTGTTTTATTGGAACTGAATTTTTTCTACAATTTAACTATCTACAATTTAACTAATAATTTTTTGATAGTGACAATAATGGTTTATGTGTGGCTCAATTATTTGCTTAGTTACATGTTACGTGTGCATAATTAATGCTTTTCGTCAATAAAGGTAATTTTTGAGGTTGATTTGTAACCATATTTTTTTAATGATCCAAATTTGCCTATTCTTTTAACCAAATAAAGGGGAAAAAGGAGACTCTATTATGATATGGATCATATGACCCTCCATCTCTATATATGGTGTGAACACTTATCTTCTACTAGCTAAAATTTTTGGTTGTTGTTTTCTTAATTGTGGGTGGACTATATCACATGTTTCTTAATCCATGAACATTACATAATAGCACTATAAAACACTCCTCACCGTCTTTTAATGGTCGGTATAATCTTTTTTATAAGAGAGTTGAAATTGAATCCTATTATTTTCTGAAATAAATTAATTGATATATATTTTCCACTAAAAATTAAAGTAAAAAATAAAAATCAATTCTCAGCTTTTACCAATAAAAATATCAGTTTAAATTTACGTATTCAAGAAATATATTTTATCTCTTGAATGTGATTTCAAGACTTATATCCTAATCAACAATGTGTGGAATTGCTTGCCAGCTGAGCTAAACTTTGAGGTTCTATATTTTATGTGATTTATTGCAAACTGATGCATGTGGAGAGAAAAAAAATTTAATTAGACAATTTTTTTTTGTTATTTTGAAGTCAATAATTTGACAATTTAGGATTGTAGTAATAACATGTTTCCTCCATGATTAATTGTTTAGTATAGTATAGCCTTTCGTGATGAACTTGACCAACTTCAGTTTTTAATATCAATGAAAGAGAAAAAAATGGTTGCAATGGGCTGGGTTTGTGATTTATAGAGGTCTAAGTCTCCAAATAAGCTCATGACCTTTAAGTTTATGATTAATAAAACCTATTTGAACCGAGAAAGTATAAAACCCATAATTGAATGTGGAAAATATCATTGAGAGCTTTGAGGAAAAAACAAACAGAAAATTATGCTAATTTCCAATCTACGAATTTCTTATCAATAATTATGCTAATTTCCAATCTACGAATTTCTTATCAATAATTACGTTCTTCATATCATATAATCAAAGTAAATGGCATTGAATTTTTTTTTCTTTTGTTGAATGGGATTTTCTTTTAGTAGAGTTGAATGGAATTAATGGTTAAACTTTAGTCAAATTTGTGTTCCTTCACATATCTTAATTGTTAGCAGAAAAAATAAACTTGTTTAGGGTGAGGTCAAGGTAGGATTACATTCTACTTGCACAGTTCGCCAACGGGCCAACCAAGGCACAGATCTAAAATGATTTTTTTTTTTTACATCATAATAGGAATATAATTATTCGATGTTTTTTTATTTATTAATTGGCTTTGACCAATAAATTAAAATACAGGATACGGGAGCATTAGATAGAACAAAATAATATATTTATAAACAATGAATGATAAATCAGATAATTGAGGGGAAAGCAAGAATTAAAACCAACCCCTTGAGAAAACAAAGGAAGATAAAAGGAGCAAATCCCTCAAAAAGTGGTGATTACAACTAATAATGATTAAATAAAGTTTGCATATATGAAGGAATTAGCATCTTAAACAAGCGTATCCACCTCAATAATCACTTAGGTGAGGCAGGCCATCACTCTAAATTGATACCATAAACAAAATGTTTTGTGATGCTTACAGAAAAAAGACAATGAATCAAAGACAGTTTTGGTTGGTACTTTGTGTGAAAAATTCACACAAAGTTGCAACGGTTAGATGAACTGTTCAACCAAAAAGTTGAGAGACACGGAATCATGCGACTCATGTTCTTCTTCCCGCTAAATGCTCAAGTATTCAAGATATTTCTCACTTGTCCATATTCACTCTGGTGATAAAGTTCCAAAACATAGAACTAATAAACACTATGACTTTGATCAATAAAATGTCCCTTTTGCAACATATATCAATGTTTCCTGTAAAACATCATTTTATGGAGTAAGATGTACAATTCACTTTCTATTTCTTTATTTTTTTTTTTTTTCTTTTTGGTTGAAATTTTTAAAGGGATACAGGAGCTGTGAAGAGTCAAATTCCTGAACTCTTGCGCAGCGAGCTAGCTGCTTTTGCCTTGTTACAGGACATGCTTAATTGCCAGTCTTTGAGGCAAGTATGCCCTTGTTGACAAGAGGATGTGCACCTTCTCATGGTTATCAACCATTGCCGAACAAAATCACCCTGCAATTCATGTGCAGGTTTAATTAATCAACCACATCACTGCTGAAGAGCTTGAACTTCTTGGCATCAAGAACCAATTTCCTTATAGAAGAGAATGCCCCCATAATTCCTGCACCTGTAAAGACGATTATGATAGAGATGTTGATCCAATAGGTGAAGGATGATTTTCGAGGCTTGTAGGTCATGTTGTAGAGAAGCATTGGTAGGACAAAATCTAGAGGGATGAAGCCTATAGCTCCTACAACAGCATTTACGTCTCCAAAGAATGGAAGCATGGCTGCTATAAATCCACAAAATATCACATAAAGGGTCCGGAGGATTAACCTAGGAATTAGGTTCCTCCTGGAGAACATTCCTTGATTCACATCAGCTGAATTTTTTTCCATGATCTCATAAGCTACTTGAGAATAGACCTGTGTTATATTGGAGAATTATATAAAATCAGTGAAACCAGACCATTTTTCCCATCAGTATGTGCAAAGATTAATTGAAGAATGAATTTGTAGGTTACTTACCAGACCAATAGCAAAGAGCTGTAGTAGGACAAAGATGACACCAAGGCCAAGGACCCATGTTGGAGCCAAGGCAGGTCCTTCGTCTGGCAATAGGCTTTTCAGAATGTTTGAATTAGATTTGTTTCCAAACACCCAGTATCCTGACACTGCCGTTGAGTAGAAAGTAACCAGAATAACGCTATAACACATGAAAAGGCCTCTTACCATCTTCCCAGTAGCAGGGGGAGCCAAAGTTGCCTGTAATGATTAGCATACAGAAAATTAATGGTTAAATTATGCCTCAGACAGCAAAAGTAAGAATGTATTACTCAGTTAAATGTGAAGTCTAGTTTGCGAAAATGTTTAAACAAAATCAAGTCTCCAAGAACAAAATAAGGACCTATAGAGGAGTTAAAGTTACTTGTATTTCAGGCAATATTCCATTCCCGAAAATAGCAGCTATTATGGAGATAGAATTAAAGGCACTAAAGACCCTTGCTGTGTCAGAAGTTTGTAGCGAATAATCCCTTGACGGGGCATTTTTTGAGAGACCTGTGTAACAAACGAAAGTTGTCTAAGTCATCAGGATGGATCATTTCAATTTAATTCTAGTACATGAATGAAGATCAATATCATTGAACATGAAAAATAATCATGTAAAATACAATCGCATTTCTTTTTAAATGGAGGAAGACTTTATTTGCCCCCTAGACAACCAACAAACTTCAAATAGATTATCATCACACAAACTGCAAATTCAACTCCATCTTTTGGCTAGTAGATACTTAGTAATTATTACAACTAACAGTTAAGAAACAGAGACCAAACAGGTCAGGTCTCAATATCAGAAATTCAACGAAGTATACTGGCCCGTCTTGGGTTTTAAATAATTAATAGTTTGAGTAGCTTGGGATGTGAGAGCACGGAATGGTGAAGTGCATTATTTGGATTAGCTTCACAGAGGAGGAAGAGGAGCTGGCATAATTTTAAGAACAGGACAGAGTGGTCATAACAGTCCAAAAAAGAAAGTACGAGAGAGAATGAGCAGCAAGAATGAACATCGGGATCTCTATTGGTTTTGCAACTACGGGCTCCAGTAACATTAAAGAAATTATTCATTTAAAAGGAACTCTTCCTTAAGTGGAAAGTAACTAAAAGAACTGAAACAGTTCACTTTTATTGAAAACAGTTTTAGAGATATGGTACCTGCATTTATACAAGCTCCAACCACAAGGAAAGTGTAGCCCAAACTGAGTAATAGTGAAGCCATGTTGAGGTGTCTAAGGGAGTGGAATGTTGGAAGCTGAGAGAGACCTATCATCACCGCTGTCACCATTGCTATGAACTCAAACAATTTCAGAGGTCCACTGGGAAATATGTTCGAGTACATGATCTTTACACCCCAAAGAATGCAAATAGTTAGACTAATGAAAATCCTTACAGTATCACTTTTGTGTATTATTATTTTTTTAAAATTTTTAAAAGGCAATGACCCAATAGCATGTGGCTAATTGCAAATTTATTACCTACAGCTAGGCACAAATGCCAAACTAATGAAAAGAAGACCCAATTTCAACCAACAAATTACAATAACAACTCCATTCACTTTTTGCTTTTAATTTAAAACATAAACTATGTCTTTCAATTGCAACTCTTATCTATTAGCTTGGTACATTATACGTAATTTCCACAAAAAAAGATTCTCAATTTTTTTTTAAAAGAATTAGCCCCAGCGGAGATTATTATTAAAAGGGCAATGCCTGCCCACTTTTGGCTGTAATCCATTGTGGAAGGAGGTAAAACATCATATTCTTCCTTTGCTAAGTTTCACGCTGTAGATGATCAAATCATTTCTAAGCGGCTTCAAGCATACAAGTGTCTATATATATGTCCCTATATGCCTTCTGGAATTAAAAACTTAATGAAGGAATATTTTTGTCCTATGTGCTTTCCAATTGTCTTTGCGTGATGGGAAGGTCACCATATTCGGATAAAGTATACAACAATTATAGTTATTGTAGCTTGTAGGCAACCTTTATGATGAAAGAAGACCAAGTTACTAAGATAAGCTAGTATCACGTCCGTATCCTTCAGAAATATGAATTTCATGACCCACTCAATTCCAAGCAGGAAAAAATAAAGCACAATTGGTTTGAATAAGACATAAAACTTATCTTTTTTTTTTTTTGCAACAAACAGATTGAAAAGCTCATTAAAGTTAATGTCTTAGAAGCATTAAGTTGCAATACCTGAAGACACTCCCCCGCAAGTAAAATTGCTCCAATACTAACCCCAGTGTTGATGGCTGTTTGAATAAATATCACAAAGTAAAACATCCATCCAGACCCTGTACAAAAAAACACTTCATAAGCAAGCAACTCCAATTGGCAGAGACAAGTATCACTGTCCCTCCAATTAATGAAACAAAGAAAATAAGAACTACAACACAAGTGTGAACATTATCGCCATCGCCTTTATTACAGGTCAAAATATAAAATAATAGCATCATAATTTCCTCATAGGACTAAATTAAATATCCACACCATTAGCCGAAAATGATGAATTTCACTATTCCACCTAATACTGAGTTTTAACAAAGTCACAACTTTATCAACTAATGTCCATCTCCAAGCCAAGTCTTAATCAGCTACCATCAACCATAAATTAAGAGAGTAAAAGCTGCTACTAAAAAAAGCTATTTAACATGACTGATTTTAGTAAAATCTTAATTTAAATAAGAATATTTCTTACCAACTATTCCTAATATTTGTTGATTTAAAACAATTTTAATTTACTTGTATTCTAATTAAACACCAATTATATCCACTTTTTACAACCAAGCTTAATTATATGGATAAATATTAACGTTGCGTTGCGCGACGTGAATATTTACGTTGCAAAGCGTAACAAATTACCAAAACAATTTCTCAATAATTACATGTTTTCTTGTAAAATGAGAAATTTTTTTATTTTTTAAAAATTTTTTTATCATTGCGCACTGCGATACCTATCAACATCCTAATTATATTTATTATTATATCAAAGACAATGATCACTGTGTTTCTTTTTTTACATTTTTGACCTTGAATTTTTTTGTTCTTCATGGAAATAAGGGTTACTAAGTAATTTTACAACCCATCATCGAACTACTGATGCCGCAAGTCATGATATAAATCTTTATTCTTATATTAATTAATAAATTTAAATTTAAATTATATTATCTTTTTAAAAAATGGTGATAGATGTCGAGCTGCGCGAATAATTTTATAGTGCTAGCTAACAAAAAAAAAATTATAAAATTTATATTTTAGTCTAAATAGTATAATTATAGGAACTAGTTTTATTATTTGGCACCTCGTGGGATGTGCTGCCACCATTACCGTATTTTTAAATTTAGATTGTGGACTGGTAGCAGCTAAAAGGATATGAAATTTGCAAATAAAGTGCTTATGTCAACGGTGCAAAAAATGCAATCATGCTGGCGTAATACTAGAGTATTATGTAAAAACCCGAACCGACCCGGATCAATGCAGACAGTCTCAGGCGCTAGAAATGGCGCCAAAGAATCGTCCACGTGTACAAAAACGAAAGGGAAAAAAAAGTCCACGCTCACCAAACTCCCCGAATCCCAGGTTCAGAGTATCCTAACTCTTCTCTAAGAAAGGAAATGAATTAAATTTTAAATTAAATTTTTTTTTTAAAAAAAGTGCTAAAATCAGTTACCTAAAACGTCGGCGGCTAACTCTCGGAAGCGAATGTGGCGGCGGCCGGCTTTTTCACAGTGATCGAGGACTCTAGACATGAGATAGTAAGAGTAGAACGTCACCATTCCCATCACCGTTAAGCAGAAGAACCCTAAGCCCCATCCTAACCCTCTGAACACATACGGTAAAGTCAGTATAGAAGGTCCTACTATCGCCGTCGTCAAGTGGAACCCGGCGTGCCACCACTCCCCTTTCCAAAAACAAAAACAACAATCACGATCATCAGTTTTAAGTATATATATACATATCAGTGTCTACGGTCGGACGTGAACAACTTTATACATATATATATATATATATGTACCTTTGGATTGGAGGACGAAAACAGCACCGGCGTCGGCGTCGCGGTCGTTGCATGAGTTAAGGAAGGGGTGAGGTTGTGGAGGATCAGCCATTGGAAGGTGATTAAGAGCAGGTGATACTGATATAGATACAGATATAGCTATTGGAGGCGTCGAAACAAAGCTATATCAGTGTAACAGGAGAGAGCATATTTTTGCCGACCCTATAGCTAGCGACTAGCGAGGATGATGTGAACTGGAGAATATATTATTATAATATAATATAATGTTTTATATATATATATATATGTGACCCGTATACGTCGGCGTGAAGGCGATAAAAAAAAAATAGAGGTGAAAGGATAATTTTAGCTTAATTCTTACATAGAAATAATATATTTTTTGTGGATAGTCGCACTACGTGTTAAATATCTTTAGCAATATAATATATATATGGTAGCATTGGACTATTGGGTTGATTACGATAGGTTGATGTAGAAGAGAAAGAGGAGTTATAAATTAAGTTATAAATTAATTATTTTTGTTTTTATTTAACGTTTAAGTTGGTTCAAAATTTTGTCATTACGGCTTTAAAAAAAAAGGGAAATGTCCCCTGTCGCTACTTGCGACGGCTACAGTACCGAGTAGCGAATTTAAAAAAAAAAAAAAAAAAAAAAAAAACCTATCTCCTCTCTGTAAAATGGGGGGCAAACAGGTAACATGCCGCAACCCGCGATGTTGCGGGTTGCGGCATGCAACATCCCCTTAAAAAAATATGAAGTACGTCATTGCCCTTTTTGTTTGTTGTTTGTTGGTGAGGTGATCGAGGAGTGAAAGATTGCACTAATGATGTAAGTAAAACATTTAGTTGATCATTCTATGAGCATGATCTGTTAGATGTGCAACCATCTCTTAATTCGATTCAACTGATTTAAATAATCTATAGAAATTTTTAAATAAAAACCTTTTTCTTCGATTAATAGTTGATTTAAATTTATTTTTTTAATCTATCATTATGTGAGTGCAATAAATTTGATATATAAATACATATTAGTACAACTTAGATATTTTTAAATTTGTGACAATTTTAAATTTATATTAAATGAAAAATTCAATTAATGTAACTGATTAAGAATTAGGTGGTTGAAGTAAAATGAGAATCATTAATATTATATAAAAAAAATGAGACATATAGCCAATTCTCAATTGACAAACTCATCAATTGGTATAGATTTGGGAGCGTGTAAGGGGCCAAAAGAGGCATGATGATAAAGAAAATGAGCCTTTTTGAAATAAATAAAAAGAACAAGGATTAGAAAGCACTTTAATAATTATTCAAATGGCTCAAGAGCCTACATTAGTAACATGTTATTATTGTATCTCAACTTCGCAAAAAATGAAATTCTTGATATTTTACTGCTTGCAATAAATATAATTGTTGATACAAGAGAAAAAATATTTGTTGTTGATTCTCTGTATTTCATCAAGACAGCCTCAAAGATTGGGCGTCGAGCACCAGGCACCATCACCAAAGAAAGATAAGTTTAGTGTCTCCATAAGGAAATAGCTAACAATATTCAGCAAGCTCAAGAAATTTTTCAAGTTGGTCTGTAATTATCAAGATTATACACATATGGCTACTGAATGTTAGCTCGGTTTGGTCATTTGAATGTTAGCTCAGGGTTGGCAATGGCCAATAACCTATCATGCAATGCAATTGTGAGATTACTAGGAGTAGTTTAATGGGAACTTTGTTTAAAAAAATGCTCAATTTGCATTCAAGAAAAGTTTCATTAAACAATGAATTAACTTCAATAAATTGCAACACCTACAAAAGAAAATGGATCATGATTGCTAAACTACTAGATGTTCAATTCAGACTTGAACATCAACACAGAAGTTAGTGATGTTTTCCCCAACTAACAGCAGCCAATTAGTAAAGAGATGGAAGAGAAGCCTATGGTTTGTCATCTGAGGTTGCAGCAGTTTTGTTGTATTCTTCCATTTCCTTCTTGTACACTTCCATGGCTTCAGCAGCTTTAGCATTCCAAATTTGTTTCTCTTCTTCACTCAGTTCCTATTATACCCAGAAGAAGACAATCAAAAGATATAATCAATCACTTCCAATTTGTTGGCTACATAGGGTGAAAAAGCAGTAATTGGTTCAAAAATTTATACCTTCCATTTCACAGAAATTAGTGCTTGAAGTGTAGAGTTGTTGATTCCAGGCCTCTCCTGCATTAAGTGTTTTCTTGCTTCTTTGCTGCAGCAGGGGAAACATTATCAAGAATCAGCAACTATCATTGAATTTTTACTTGAAAAATCTTTAAGCTTGCACATTTGTTTTAGTGCCTTTGATTTTCTTACCTGAACAGAAAGAATGAAGATGCAGGCTTCTTAGGCCTGTTAGGATCAGCATTCTGTTGCTTCTTCTTCTGGCGATTCTCCTTAGTTTTCTGCATGGTGTTAATACACACAATCAGCCACCAGGGTGCACAGAACAAAATGAAATTATGGGAAAATAACTCAGTAAAGACATAATTAAAATTCCAACCTTGATTATGTTATCTGTCTTCTCCTTCTTCTTAAGCAGTTGCAGTGCTTCCTGTTTCTGAAGCTTGAACATCTCTTCCTCTTCCTTCTTGAGATTCATAGCTTCTTCATCCTTTTTCTGCTTGTAAGCCTCCAATTCTTGCATATACTTCTCCTTATTCTTCTTAGCCATCTGCAAGTTTCAAAAGAAAACCAAATGAGAATTAGAAAGATCCAATTTCTGAAGAAAGTTTAAAATGTGAACAAACCTCTTCATAAGGACCCTTTTGTTCCTCTGTCATGTTCTTCCATTCTTCACCAGCAATCTTTGCGACCTCGAGAACATTCTTGTTTTCTGCAAGTAGAGCAGCCCTTCTCTCATTAGAGAACAGGAAAAAAGATGACATTGGGTGCTTTGGTTTCAAGGGATCCTTCTCTTTTCTGAAAATAAACAGAACAAACATATTATTAGAGTAACTCTACAAATGGCCAGGAAGAAGATAGAGAGGGTAATGGGGTTTATTTACTTGGTCTTCTTGCTCTCCTTTTCTGTTTCTTGTTTGAACTGGAGGTATTGTTCAAGCAATTCCATTGCTGTCTTTTGTTTCTGCTCATCTTCCAATAGCTTCATTGCTTCACTCTCTCTTTTCTCCTTATTAACTACCTGCAAATATGCTTCCTTTTCAGCTTGATACTTCTCCTCATAAGGTTTCTTTTCCTCTGCACTAACATTCTTCCACTTTGCCCCCAAAATGTTAGAGATCTCTTTGAATTCTGCATTTGGGTTCTCTTTCTTGACCTGCACAACAAAACCCCCAAAACTTACACACAATATTGTAGACTCCAAGAACCAAAACAATTACACATCAAAAGCTTAAGCAAAATTATATCTTACCACATCCCATTGATCTTTGCACCACAATATGTAGGGTGTAGATGGCCTTTTCTTTTCATGGCCACCCTTTTTCTTCTTCTTGTCTTGCTCTTCTTTCAAAGATTGAATAGCAGGGAAACTCTGTAACAAAATCAATTAGAGCAAAGATTCATTGATTGATTAAATTAAACCATAGAAAAAGACCAAAACTATATATAAAAAATGGAACTTTGAATTGATATTCTTGTAAGCAAATTTTCTTGGAAATCAAACACAAAAATTTGAAAGGAACTAACCATGTTGGGTTTAAACTCCTTCAATTTCTGCAACTTCTTCAACTTCATCTGCAACTTCTCCTGTTCTTTCCCTTTAGTTTCAAGCTCTTCCTCCTTTGCCTTCAAGATTTCATCTTTCTCCTTCAGTAGCTCCTCAGTCTTTTCTTTTTCAAGCTTCAATCTTTGAAGCATTTCTTGCATTTCTTGCATTTCCTTCTCAAAGGAATTAGCAGCAGTAGAAGACTGCTTGGCTTGCTTCG
>CATIWO010750046.1:0-26594 GCA_949673435.1 Macaranga tanarius | reverse complement strand
GCATCAAAGATATCACCAAATTTTTAAGATTTACAAAGAAATTTTGATGCAACAAGTCATCACCAGCATTATGGCATTCATCAATTGGTACAGAGTATCAATAGCCAAATACTTCAATTTCTTCAAGGACCAACGCCGTTAATTTCACAAGCAATTTAAAAGAAGAAATTACCTTAGTAATATTGTGAATTGGCTTGAAGAATTTAAAAATTGAGACCCGATGTTACTTTGTATGGTTTTGTAAAGATAGCCTTCGCTGGTGAAGTAGCGATTGCAATAGCAACCAACGATGATGAAGCAGAGACTTAAGCCTGAACATGGACAACAGCTGGTGATGGTTCGGTGGAAGAAGCACGCAGAGGAGAATGAGCTGAATCATGGAGTGAACTTAGGTTTACCCATGAATGAAAGACGCCACTAGAAGAGCGGGAGGCGGTGGCTTGGGGATTGCGAACGAGACAACAGTGTTGGCTAAGCATCAGTCCAAAAATTATTGCCAAGGATCATAAAAGAAAGCTTAAATATTTAGAAGCTGAAGAAGAGGAGTGAGTTGATGAGAAGACAAACGGAGAGGAGTGCTGCATTTTTGTGATGGTACACGCGTGTAATATTTTTTTCAGAACAAGGGCACGCGTGTAATTGATGAAAACATGAGATATTTATGTTATTGGAAGGTGTATTTAGGGTAGATTTGTTAAAAGCCCAATAGTTAATAGTTGCTTTTTTTACTCTAGTCATTTGACTTCAATTTTTATTTTTATATTATTTATTAAATAACTAACAATAATTTTTTTAAATTAAACATTATACAATTAAAGTTTTTTTATAATTCATAAGTAATAAGTATTATTTTTAGGGGATTATCAAAACTTTAGCCTCCTTCTCTCCTTTTCTCTTTAACTTTTCTTTTTTCTTCTTCTTAATTTTCATCTTTGTTAGCAAAGATGAGTGATTTTTAGTATTTTTGGCCTAAAATCACTCATTTATACATCTTTTTTATCAATTAAATTATTAAATAAGTGGATTTTTTACATAGATCTAGGTTTTTTATTATTTATTTTTATAGTTTCATCGTCTTATTGCGGTGTTTGGTTTTCGCCGTCTAATTGCGGCGTTTGGTTTTCGCCGTCTTATTGCGGCAATTCATACAAATAAAGCATATTCGATTCAACAGAGATATCAAATCCGATTATAATCGTCAGTATGTTGCAGCGCTGGAGTCATATGTATTCTAGTCATTATAGAATATTTAAATGTGTTGACTTTGAGCCGATTTATCATGCTATTAACCTTGGATATGTGAATATTTCACAGTTTCATCCTTTAATGGTTTTTAGCGAATTTATATCAATATTTTTATCGATGTATTGCTGGTTTGTATGAATGAAATGATTATTATTATAAAAAAAAAAGTAATAAGTATTATTTTATTAGTAATTGAAAAATTATGATATCATAAAAAATATATATACATAGTTATTTTGTAATTTTTGTAATATTATATATAACACTGATAATAAAATTATTATTAATGATATATATATGTCTGTTTTAATTTGAAATAATAACATTTCCAATTCTATAAATTTTTGGATTTTCACAACTAAATCTTAAAAGAAATTTCCTTAATAATCGAATTCTAAATATTTCCCCATTAGTTCAAAAATGTTTATTCATATGGAACTAGCTAATTTGGCACAAACACCATTTGTGCGATTCACCTCATCTTACAAATCATGTCATATAATTCATGTCACAAAGCCATTTAATCTTTTTATTACTATATCACACTTTCACTTAAATTTACAATTAAAAAAAAGTTTTAAGCATATTTACTTTCATCCTTCATTTCCTTAATTTTGTTACATACCATGATAATTTAAAAGCGTTCTCTTTGCTCAAATTTATTGGTAAACTGAAATTTGCTATTGCTGATTCAACTTTCTTTTTTCTTCTGGAATCTCATAATTAGCTCCCCTATCTTTTTACAGTACATCTTTACTTATTTGGATCCAGCAAAAAAAAAAAAAAAAATTGTTGCAATTTTATCTGCTTGTTTGACTAAGTAGATTGTTGTTGAGCGTGAGCTGCATGAAGATTTAGATTGGTGCTTGACTTTGCCATTGGCACAACGCCATATTTGTAAATTTTGACTAAGAGATGCTGTATATAGCTAAATATATGGTGTTGTCTTTCTTTGGGAAAGTGGGTAAGGGTTAGAGGAAGAAGAAAAGGAGGAAACAAAGGAAGGGAAGTAACAGTGGTGGTGATTGTGATGATGGTGGAAAGAGAAATTGTCGTCAAAGTTGTGGTGGAGCTACCGGTGATGGAATGAAATATTCACCATTTTTTTAAAATAATAATCGCTTAATTATTAAGCAATTTTCTTTTAAAATTTAATCGTGAAAATTAAAAATTTTATAGGATTGTGAATGTCATTTTCCTTTTAATTTTTAAAACATAAAAATAATTCTAAAATGATCTTAGTAAAAAAAAAAATCAATGAAAATTAGTAAATAATTTATATTTATCAAACAATTATCAACTATCATGTTGTGGATAATTAAATTAAACAAACCTAAGTTACGACATAATTAGGCTGAAAGCGTAAGTTAATAGTTATGACTCAAGTTATTATCAATCGAAGTTTAAATTCATATTTTTTCATGTTCTGAACTTTTTCACTGTTGTGTTATTAATTGATAAATAACAAAAGACAATGTAAGCATTCACATATTTATCTCCAATATAAATCGAAGACGTGTTTGTATTGAAAAAAAGAAAGATAATAAAGATGTTTTTAATGCATTTTTAGAAGTTTGTTTTTTGAGATTTTTTAATTGTGAACATAATGTAAATAGGATTATAATATATTAGTCAATGTAATTAGAATTTTTTTAAAAAAAAACAAAGTTGGTTAAAATTATAAAAAGTTAAAAACACTTGCATTTAATTTGTTAGTCATTAACCCTTTTTTTTTTTTAATAAACATCAACCTTTCAATACCTTATTTTATATTTGGCATAATACATCTACAACCTCTATACTTATCACTTTTTATCAGTTTGACACTTCTACTTATAGTTTTGTTATTTCAACGTCTGAACTTGCCTAAAATTTAATTTTTAAACTCCTGTCATCACATGTGGTATGTAATAGTGAATCAACATGTGTCACGTATTAAAGATTTGACTAAACAAAACTTGCAAATAGATGTATCAAACTGACAAAAAAGGCAAGTATAAGGGGGTGGTAGATGTATTATATCATTAGATTAGTGTATTTAGGATAAAAAATGGTAAATTTAAGTGTTGAAATGATAAAATTATAAGTTAAAGTGTCAAACTTACAAAAAGTGGCAAATACATGGTGCTTCAGATGTATCATACCTTTATATTTTAAAACAAGACATGCTGCTGCTGGCCTATTTATAGTGAGGAGCTTGCTTTCTGGGATGAATGCTTACCTTATTATGGAATATGCAAGTGCAGGTCACAAACTTTAATAATTCAATTTACCTTCTTGTTCATCAACTACGAATCAAGACAAACAGAGCACTATGGTAAGCTGTGAAATCATTTGATTTGATCCCATTATGATCTTGACGTGCTCAATCATTTTATGCCATAGTTAATGAGATTGTTGGGAACCATGTCCGGTAAAAAAAAAAAAAAAAAAGAATCTTTTTCAAAGATTTTGAATTGTGAGGGACTGAGGGGGATTATATAAGTCTGCCCTTTTTTTGTTGTATATTAAAAGTAAACATTATTTTAAAATATATTGTAATACTTAAAAAATTGCAATAATGTTATGTAATTTTTTTTATTTTTGTAATTGTTACATTTGAATTTTTTGTGTTCACTGTGTTTGAACTATAAATAATTTTTAACATTATGAGAAAATATTAATATATAATATTAAATTTTAATGATAAATTTATTTTATATATGATTTATAATCACTCTAATTAATTAGTTTTTTAAAAATTATTATAAATTTATTTTAAAGATTATTTTTTTATTCATAATAAAATTAAAAACACATTTAAACTTGGTTTATTGTGAGTTTGTTGTAATTAATTGAATGCTACATCACTCAGTATATGATTTTAATATTAAAAATTTTATATTATTAACACTGAAATATAGATTTTGAATAATATTATTTAGAAAGATATTAAAGTTTTTTTTTTTTTTGACAAGGTCCATATTTCAGGACTTGATGCGGGACCCAGCATCTTCGGGACGGAGAGGGGGGCAGCTACCAGTTAGTATATTTTGAAAACTATTTTTGTGAGCCACCATTAAAGTGGGATCTCACATGCCTAGTGTGGGGGAGAGAAATTGAACCCAAAACCTCTCCCTCGCAAGAGCAAAAGCTCTTGCCACTTGAGCTAAACCTCAAGAGTGAAAGATATTAAAGTATAAGAAATATAAAACATATTTCCTTAAATGTTATAAAAAAAAAATCATATGACTAATTTTGTCATAAAGCAAAATCACATGATCAATTATACTTTCTCCTATATATTTTTTTTTTTTTGCAAAATTAGAAAATGTGTAACTAAACCAAAACTACAATTTACAATATAGTAAAATGGTCAAGCTCTACCACATTGAGGCCCCATGAACTTAGGGTTTATTTTTTCATCATAAGATGAAATTTCATTCGTCAGTGAAAAAAGTATAAGAAGTCCCTAATTTACTAAAAGAAGTAAGTAAGTTTGAAATTTCATTTTGTCAAACTCCAGGCTCCCAAGCCCTCAAGTTACCCTCAAGGCCCCTACACAGTCCTAAAAATTATATTAGTATAATCTTTCTATAATATAAACCCCATTTCGACTACCAATGATACATGGAATACTAAGCCACCAGAGAACTAATGCATTCAATTAGAAAAAGCTTTCTATTTTGAAACTCTAATCACTTCAACCAAAGGAGTTTCAATTTATATCAGGAATTCAACTAGCTCAATTATGCTTTCATAGAAGGAATTATCATAATTCCACTGGAATTTCACAAGCCAGGTTCCTCCATGTCTTCCTCATATCCTTAGCTTAGGTTTTAGAGTGAATTATCTTTATGGCTTCTAAATCATCTTTTCATTCTCTTTCTTCAGTTTCTTCCGCAGATGAGGAGTGAAAGCATTCGAAAGATCTGGAGGCATATTTGAGAGTTCTAATCAAGGGATTTATTTCTAGCTTGAAAAGAGGAATCATGCTTAAAGATTAATAGTATTAGATGTATAACGATTCCTCCCTTACTAATTGGAGTTTTTTATCCCGAGTTCTCAGTCTCACTATCTCAATTTTTACTCTACCAAATGTTGACCAGCTTCGTGAGACCGCCAAAGAAAAGGCTTAATTCACTATTGGTGAAGCACCATTTGGAGTAGGCTTTTCAAAAGGTAGATAGTTGAATGAGAACTAAAAAGATTTTTCTTCTTTTATGATATTTTCTATTTTTACTCAGCTAAGAATAAGACTTCCTATATGTGGTTAGATAAGAAAGATAAAATGTAGCTTATCAAAAGAGCCAAATGAAATCTCAATTTTCTTATGTGGGTACTTTGACCCTTAAACCTCTTCTTTTTACTACGTAAGCAAGCCGAAGGAATTAATGAGGAACTCGAAAGAGGAAAGAAAATAGCGTAAAAAAGTAATTAACAAGTCAATAGCACATCAACGTAGTAGCTTAAGGAAAGTCAATAGCGATAACGTAGTACAAATAGTATAATACAAATAGGACGGTACAAGCAAGTAAGGTTTATGAGGTCAGAAACATCTTTCTCAGACTTGGAAGCTACGGATATGAATAAGCTTATCCATCTGAATCACTCACTCATACTCTTATCTTACTATGAAAGCAATGGCTAAAAGTTTAACTGTTATGATAGGCGATCTAATAAAGCTAATTAGCTTTACCAATCGAGATGCAGCCATTCTTGGAACCTAAGTTTAAAACTCCTGAGACTGGCCCATAAGATTCCATCTCAGAATTAGATACTGCAATATAAAGACTGTTATAATTTGTGACATGAATTTTAATGGGAGGTGTGTTGGCTTCACACTTTGGATAAGTTTTGGGTGTTTTGGATGAGTTTAATATGTGTTTTACATATTAGAGGCACATATGGACAGAGACACGAGCATGTCTCAGGGTGTGTTTGTGAACACGGGCAGGTACACGGGTATGTACATGGCCATATTGGAATCTATCATTTTATCCATAATAGCACACGGGGAGCTACACGGCCGTGTTTCAGGTTGTGTCTCGACTAGTTTACACTTCGGAATGCTACACAAGCCGTAACACGCCCGTGTAGTATATAGAGTTGTCTAAATTCATTTGGAAAGTATTTTTCTTCTTATTTTCTCTTCACAAACTCTATAAATAAGCTTTGTATCAATTTAGGGTTAAGAAATTTAGCCTATTCATCATTATTAGCCATCTAAACACTCTTTTTATGTTATTTTTATAGTTATAGTGAAATCTCTCCTCCTCTGCCCATGGTTTTTACCCATTTTGGAGTTTTTTACGTAAATAATTATGTCTATTCTTGTTTACTTTATTTTGTTATTATGTGTGTATTTATTTACATTCGCTTATTACTTCTGTTGTGACTCTGGTATCAAAGAAAAAATTATTCTTCCCAAATTTAATCTTGGTGTTATCTGTTTTGAATAATGGCTTCGTTGAAGTATGATATTCCACTATTAGATCATAGCACAAGATTCATATTATGGCAGTTTAAGATGTGAGTCGTAGTCACTCAGATGGAGTTAGATGATTATATTTTGAGATTTGATCAGATGCTCGCGTCATGGACATATGATGTAAAGAGGCGTAAAGATCGTAAAGCCTTAACATAAATACATTTGCATTTGTCAAATACTATTTTACATGATGTAATAAAGGAGAAGACCTCGGCTTCGTTATGGGCGAAGTTGGAGTAGATATGCATAAAGAAATCTCTCCCTAGTAAGATGCATCTAAAGCAGCATCTGTACCCTTATTGTATAGTGAAAGGTACGTCCTTTGAGGATCACTTAACTGTATTTAAAGAAATTATCTCTGACTTAAAGAGTATAGAACTCAAGGTTGAGGATGAAGGCTTAGCTTTGATTTTGTTATGTTCCTTACCTCCATCTTATAGAAATTTTATTGAGACTCTGTTGTATAGTCATGAGAAAATCTCTCTTGAAGAGGTTTATGAGGTATTGTATTCCAAATAGCAGGTTAAACAGTTGGTGGTTAACCCGGAGATTCATAGAGAGAGTCTTGTTGTTAGAGGAAGGACGACTGAGAGAGGTAGGGATGAGAATAGGGGTAGGTCTAAGTCAAAAAGTAAAACCGTTAAGTGCTATTACTATAAGAAAAAAGGTCATGTCAAGGTCGAGTATTTTAAGTTGAAGAATAGGACTGAGAGAGGTCAAAAAGGTAAAAGGCCAAAAAATTCTGGTGAGGCCAGTATTATTAAAGATGTAGAAGATTTAAACAATCAATGTAATCTTCTCATTATCTCTGACAGTAGGGTCCATTCAATATATTACTGGATTTTAGACACCGCCTGCACATTCCATATGACTCCTAATCGGGAATGATTTACAACCTATGAACCGAGAGATATGGGGACTATTTTGATGGGGAATGATGCCCCATATAAGATTTTTAGCATTAGAACGGTCAGAGTTAAGATGCATGATGGGATTATCAGAACACTTGAGAGTGTTCGACACATTCCTGATTTGGGCTGAAATCTTATTTCAGTTTTTACCTTCGACAGTAAAGGTTACAGTTATTTAGGTGGAGGTGAAGTGTTGAAAATTATGAAAGGCTCTCTTATTATGATGAAGGGCCGTTTGAGGCATGCCAAGTTATACGTCTTGAAGGGTTCGACCATTATAGGTGATACAGTCATCACCTCCTCCGAGTTGGATAAAACTACACTTTAGCATTTGAGATCAGGCCATATGAGTGAGAATGGTCTAGTTGAGTTGAGCAAAAGAGGACTAGTAGATGGTCGGATTAGAAAATTGGAGTTTTATGAATACTGCGTGTTTGGGAAACAGAAAAGGGTGAGTTTCAGTAAGGGTATTCATAACACACAAGGGACACTTGACTATATTCATTCAGACTTTTAGGAGTCATCCCAAGTTCCTACTAAGAGTGGTACAAGCTACATGCTAACGGTTATTGATGATTACTCGAGGAAAGTTTGGGTATTCTTTTTGAGGCATAAGAGTGAGGTGTTTGCCTCTTTCAAGTAGTGGAAGACCATGATTAAAAAATAGACTGAAAAGTAAGTGAAGCGTCTCTGCACTGACAATGGGTTAAAGTTTTGTTCGAGTGAGTTTAACTCATTTTGTAAAGTGAAGCGTCTCTACACTGACAATGGGTTAAAGTTTTGTTCGAGTGAGTTTAACTCATTTTGTAAGTCCGAAGGAATTATTAGGTATTTGACAGTTTCGGGTACTCTGCAATAGAATAGTATGGCTGAACGCATGAATAGAACATTGATAGAGAAAGTTCAGTGTTTGCTTTCTAATTTTGGGTTATCGAAGTCATTTTGGGTTGAAGCTGTTGTAACAGCCTATTTTCTTATGAATTGTTCTCCCACAATAACAGTAGACAAGAAAACTCCAAAAGAGGTATGGTCTGGTACTTCTCTAAATTATTCTGACCTGAGAATTTTTAGTTGTCCCGCCTATGCTCATGTTGATAATGGTAAATTGGAACCTGGGTCTAAAAAATATGTTTTTCTTAGTTATATATTTGGTGTTAAAGGTTATAAGATTTGGTGTCCTGAGTTGAGTAAAATTATTATGAGTCGCAATGTAATCTTTGATAAAACTCCTATACTTTATAATTAGTCTCCTAGAGATAAGTGTGATGAGTCTGTGCAGCAGCAGGATACAAATATTAAGGTGAAGTTTCTATTTAAGGAAGAATCCATACCAAAAGCTACACCAGATAAGGGTTCAGAGGTGATTGATGATGATAAGGCTACTACACCTCAGTACTCTATTATGAGGGACAGATCTAGGACGCCTATTAAACTACCATAAAGGTATGCTGAAGCGGATATGGTAGCTTATACGTTAAATGTGGCTGAGGATATTAACACCGGTGAGGAACCATTTACATATAAGGAGGCAATAAGTTGTGTGGATTCAGAAAAGTGGTTGATTACCATACATGAGGAGATGGAATCTCTACATAAAATTTGCACATGGGTGTTAGTGAAGTTACCCAAATGCAAAAAGGTTGTACGGTGTAAGTGGGTATTCAAGAGGAAAGAAGGCACTCCGGGTATTGATGATGCTAGATATAAAGCGAGACTTATTGCTAAGGGCTATAGTCAGATTTCGGGTGTAAATTACATTAATGTGTTCTCTCATATTGTGAAACATAGCTCTATTCGAGCTTTACTTAGGATTTTGCTAGGCATGATCTTGAGTTGGAAAAATGGATGTCAAAATGGCATTCTTACATGGAGAGCTTGAGGAGGATATCTACATGCAGCAACCAAAGGGTTTTGTTACTTTAGAAAAGGAGGACCATGTGTGTTTGTTGAAGAAATCTCTCTATGGGTTGAAATAATCTCCAAGGTAATGGTACAAGAGGTTTGATGCTTTTATGACTACACATGAGTTTAAACGTTACAACTATGATAGTTGTGTCTATTTTAGGAAGAACCATGATGAGTCTTTTGTCTATCTTCTTCTCTATGTTGATGACATGTTGATTGTAGCTAGAGATAAAGAAGAAATTGGGAAGGCCAAATCTCAGTTGAGTACTGAATTTGAGATGAAGGATTTGGGTGAGGCAAAGAAGATCCTTAGTATAGAGATTGTGAGAGATAGAAAGGCCGGCTCGTTGTATCTTAATCAAATAGGGTACATTGAGAAGGTTTTGCAAAGGTTTAATATGCATAATTGTAAACCTGTAAGTACTCCATTGGCCTTATATTTTAAACATTCAACTTTGTTGTGTCCATAGTCAGATGATGAGATAGAGTACATGACTCGAGTCCCTTACTCTAGTGCGATTGGTTCCCTTATATATGCAATGGTTTGCACACGTCTAGATTTGTCGCATACCGTGAGTTCAGTTAGTAGATACATGGCTAATCCGGGGAAAGAGCATTGGAAAGTAGTTTAATGGATCCTTTGCTACTTATGTGGCTCTTCGAGAGTGTGTTTACATTTTGGGAGATGTAAAGATGGGATTGTTGGTTATGTGGATTTAAATTTTACTGGTGATCTTGATAAGAAAAGGTCATTAACAGGTTATATGTTTAGCATTGGTGGTTGTGCTATTAGTTGGAAGGCAACATTGCAAGCTTCAGTTGCATTGTCTACCACAGAGGCTGAGTATATGGCCATTACTAAAGCCGTTAAAGAGGCCATTTAGTTTAAGGGATTATTTGGAGAGCTTTGTGATGATTTGAAGCTCATGGCATTGTTTTATGATAGTCAGAGTGCTATCTTTCTCACTAAAAATCAGATGTTCCACAAGAGGACTAAGCACATTGATATTCGCTATCACTTTATACGAGATGTTGTTGCAAGAGGTGATGTGGTTGTGAAGAAAATCAGTACACATGATAATCTCGCTGACATGTTGACTAAATCACTTTCTTTGTCCAAGTTTGTGCATTACTTGGACCTGATTGGTCTTTCACATTCTCGTTAAGTTATGCCCGTTGGAGGGCATATTGGAAGAGATAGAGTTTATGTTATTATTTATGTTGTGAGTGTTTTGGTTTGAATTGATATTTAGAAATTCATGTCAAGGCGAAGATTGTTGTGTTTTGTTACATGAATTTTGATATGAGATATGTTGGCTTCGCACTTTAGATAAGTTTTGGGTGTTTTAGACGAGTTTGGTATGTGTTTCACATATTAAAGACAGACATGAGTAGAGACACGGGTGTATTTCAGGGTGTATTTAAGAACACGGGCAGGTACACGAATGTGTACACGGCCGTGTTGAAATCTGCCGTTTTGTCCAAAATAGCACACGGGAAGCTACACGGCCATATTCTAGACCGTGTCTCGACTAGTTTATGCTTTGGAAAGCTACACGCCCGTATAGCATATAGAGTTGTCCAAATTCGTTTGGAAAGCGTTTTTCTTTCTATTTTCTCTCCACAAACTCTATAAATAAGTCTTGTATCAATTTAGGGTTAATGAATTCAGCCTATTCATTATTATTAATCGTCTAAACACTCTTTGTACGCTATTTTTATAGTCATAGTAAAATTTCTCATCCTCTGCCCGTGGTTTTTACCCATTTTGGGGTTTTTCACGTAAATCATTGTGTCTATTCTTGTTTACTTTATTTTACTATTGTGTGTGTGTTTGTTTACATTCGTCTATTGCTTCAGCTACGACTCTAACAAATACTAACCATAGAGGTCACTAAAACTGTTGAATCGACCTCTGAGAAGGAAGAGGAAAAAGAGCTACTGCGGTTGAGGTAAACTGAAATGCTCTATTTTTCTAAGAGAGAATAGCCAAACCTAAAGAAAAATATAAACACAAGATTACTAGTACAAAAGTTTTCTTCTATAAAAACAATAAGATACTTTTTTTTTTTTCCATCTGCTTTTTAGATACACTGAAGGAGTTACATTGGAATATAATATGACTATGTTCTTAAAATTTTCACCATTTCAGCTTAATCTATCTGTTAATTTAAGGCTCCAATGCACTATTCAAACTATCCAAGTTATAGAAGAAGTTTCATATTAAAGTATCAACAGTCATTACAAAATATAACCCAAATACTATGAAAATATTCATTAAATCACTCTAAAGACCAGCAACAGAGGAAGGAAGGAAGAAGGTGGCAACAGAGAAAAAGACGAGGAGAGAAAGAAGGTAAGTAAAAGTTTTCACTCTTTCATCAGCCCTTCCCCATAAACTTAGGTCATGAATTCAAATTTTACAAAATGTCATATTGACTTCAATAATTATTTTTTTTTTTTTTGAGGAAACAATAATTATATTTATAAATATTATTTTTAAGAAGAAAAATAATACAATAAAATGACAAAATAGGTCATCCTATCATTCTATTAATTTTAAAAGGAGACAAAAAAAAAATCAAATAAAATATAAATACAAAAATTTAGCTAAGATTAATTATTAGTACCCAAAGATGAAAAGATTAAAAGCTTCGTTTCTTTTACGAGAATTCATATTCATTCGAAGTTTGGTAAAGTATATATGCCTAAGATAAAAGAGAAACAGCTCAGCCAGCCCTGTCCAAAAAAAAAAAAAAATAGTACACCTTTCTGATCCCATAAAATATGGCTTTAAGCTCGTGACATGTCTTTGTTTTCAAGAGGAAAAATGATGCATTGATTTTAACCCAATATCAAAGGATAAAAAAAAATAAAGAACAGTAGAAAAAGGTCTTCCTAGACCGAAAGGCAAGTCAAGTGCATGCGCCTATTGTATTTGTAGCTGCAGTTAAAGTTGTTGGAAATTGTACTAAATACTAAGAGCCTTACCAAATTTATGGCAAAATTGAAGTTTTTGGGACAAGGTAGGACCTATCATATACCAAAATTTTATTACATAGATATTTCAGTTAGAAAGTAGATATTTTAATTAGAAGTTGTTTTTTCATATCCGTATCTCTATATTTGTATCCGTATTATCTAGGATAGGACACAAAAAAAATTTTAAAAAATGTTCAAAAATTTTGAAGTTTTGTTATATTTAATAATATGTCTTAAAATATCATAAATTAAATATAGATATACAAAAAAAATTATGAAAATTTTGTTACTTACATTTAGATTATAAATTGATACTAATTAACTAACAAGCGTTTTATTTAAGTATCAAATAGTGGTGTAAAAAAGCCATCAATTTGCAAGTTATTCAAGATTTACTTAAAAAGAAAAAATTGAAAATCAACGTAATAATAATTAATTCAAATCAAATTCAAACTTGAATTTGAGCTCAATTTACTATAGTTGGTCGATGAGTCAAATTCACAATATGTGATTGGATAATTAATTAATATTAATATAATTTAAATATATGTATATATATAAAGCATTGGCTTATAAAAAAAATAGTTTTATATTTGTGACACCTGAACTCGGTTTTAAACAAAATCTAATGTTTTGGTTGCCAAATAATGTATATGGTTGAATTTGTTTCCTCACACCTTTCAATTTTCATTTGTTTTTCACTGAATGTATAGACTTATATTTTAGATATATTAAACCCTAAAATTAATATTTTTATTTTGCTTAACTCATTGCTTGTGGATAAGGCATCTCCAATGCACGGCAAATTGGAAGTGTATTTGGAGAAGTATCGCTCCAATCGAGTGGTATTTTCCACACCAATATTGGCGTGATGCTACAGTGTCACACTAATATTGGTGTGACATTATAGCTCATGCCAATTGTTTTTTTTTACAAATAAATTCAATAACTTTGCTAAATGCTTAATTTAGTCCATATTCTTATTGTGTTTATAATTTTTTAAACAATCTAATTTAAATTTTTATTTTTTTGGTTAAATCAAAGAACAAAACTTTTACCTAAAAAATATATTTAGTATACAATTAAAATAAATATATAATAATTGATGTTTGATTTCTAATTTTTGTACATAATTTGTTTTTAATCAATATATAAATAATAAATTTATTTTATAATTAACACTAAATAATTAATTAAATAATAAAATATATTTGCAAAAAATAAACGTCTAGTAAAATATAAAGCATGCTCGGCGACCTTATGATCATGCATTGATCAATATACATAGATTTGATTGTGAATCATCTAATGTATGTATTGTTAGGCATTGATATATTTATAATTATACAATTAATATTAATTGATGGAAATACTTATTTTTTAAAACGATCATATGTGAAATTTATATTTATAGTCATTGCTCCATATAGTGCTTGGCCTATAGTCGTTGGCTTCAATGTTGTACAACCTGATCAATTGTTGTCTCTTTCGCAAACATTCTTTTTAAACAGGTTGTGAATAATTTTTGGATAATGTTTTATATCGTGAGCTGATATGAACAGTTTCCTCACGCTATGTAAAAAGATTTTTTTATTTTTATGAATCATCAAAAAACTATAAGAATAAAAAATAAAAAATTTATTATTTTTTCTCTGATATACCACGGTCCGTGATTTTTATAAGATTGGTTCCATTCTTTTATATGCATATAAAATTTACAAATTTTGAGCCACCAACTCAGTTAGATGGGACGATCTTTTGATAGGTATATTGAGGAGTCATTATATAGTAGTCCAGTAAATGAACCATGACTATTATAAAATTTCTTAAATTTTAGTCCTTGCATCCTGTTTTATTTTTCGTATACCAAAAAAAACATAAAAGACATTTTAAAATTTTAAAAAATAAAATCTCTTGTTTATTGAAATAATAAATTTCATATAACTGGATTTTTAAAATTTTTCATTCAGACACCAATCGCCATTTACATTATGGCTAAAATTTTTGGTTCAGTCGTTAAGAAATCTATAATTCAGAATGTGAAATTATCAAATTTATTTTTTATTTATTTGGTAAGAAATTTATAAACTCCAGTTGTAGAATTGAATCATAAAATCATATGAGTTTATAAAATTATGTGTACAGTAACATGTAAGTACAAAAATTAAAATCGGATAGAATTATAAAAATTTGTACTAAATGGTTTTATTTTAACACGATTTTACTACTTAAAATTATGGCTTTAATAGAATTTTACTTAATTGCATTTTATAAACATTTCTACGTATATATACAAGTAAATTTAACTTTAAGAAGAATACATGTACGAAATTTGGAGAAATAGGTATAGATATAGATTGCATGTATATAAATTGGGCAAACTCTACTTGTGTTTATGAGTAGATTAAAAATTTCAGAATTAGATTTCATGCAATAGAGACACTGGACGAACATATACCTATATTAATCCATCACAAATTCATAAAAATCGCGTAAAAATCGAAAATTGTGTAAAATAAATTTTTTTTTATTATAACATTAAAAAATTAGGAATAAATACAATTTTGTACAGTATGTTTTCACATTTTGATAAAATTAATCATGTGATTTTTTTCGACATTTAAGTATCATATGTTTCATAATTTTTTACACTTTAATAATCTTCTAACAATTAATATTGTTTAAAATATATACTTTAATATTAAAATAATATTAATTTTTAATACTATAATCATATAATGAGTGATATATCATTCAACTAACTACAATAAACTCACAACAAATTAAGTTTAGATGTATTTTTAATTTTCTTATGAATAAAAAAAATAAATTTATACTATTTTTAAAGTAACTAATTAGTTAAATAGGTTATGAATAATATATAGAATTTATATTAGGATCTCATGTCACTGGGTCTGGCAGAGTGAAATTCCCTGGAATGTTTGAAAAAAAAAAAAGCTTACGGAAATAGATGACTACAAGATGTAGAGCCGAAGACCTAACCCCATCCACCCATCCTCTCCCCAACCCTAAACAGTAAACAGTACTTACATTAGTAGCAGTGGCAGTACTGAGTGAAAGGTCGAAGCTTTTTTTGTGGAAGCTGCAGTGAGCTCTGATTCGCTTTTTGAACATCAATTGTACACGACCACCATTTTGTCTTCTATTAATTTTTTATCGGCCAACATTACTAATAATCAGTTTATTCTTTTTACAACTCATTAACTCAATTTGTTAATTTGCTTTTATAGAAACCACATCAATTATATATATATATATAACTTGCTAAAAATAATATATTTTTAATATTTTAATATTATTTAAAATGGTTAGATAATATTTTTGTAAATTAAAGTAAAATTATTGGCTTATTGGTGAAAAAAAATCCAAACGTTTGATACTTTTTGCAATCTAATATCAAACTTTTAATTTTTGCAATAATGTCATAATTTAGTAAATATTTGTCAATTTTAATACAAATAGTTTTTTGATCAAAATTCACTAAAAATATTGATGTGACATCTTATAAAATGTCCAATTTACCCTTTTTAATTTTCTAAACTTATAATGATCTATTGGTATAAAAATCCAAACATTTGAATTTTTTGGCAAATTTATCCCAACTTTTAAATTTTGATAAAATATTTGAATTTAGCCAATTAATAATTATTTATTTGAAATTAAATAAAAATACAAACACAATAATAAAATTAAATTTATTGTTAAGAAATTGTTAAATTCACAAATGATTTTTATAATCATTTTAAAAATTAAAGATATTTTTAATATAAAAATTATTACTCTAGTTAATTTAAATTTTTAATTATTTCATACTTATTTATATGAAAGCAATTAAAAATATCTAATTTTATAATTCAATGAAAATTTTTCTTATTTTACAACATACACATATATATATAATTTTTAAAAATTTATTAAAATAATAGTTTATCATAAATTTAATTTTTATCACATGTAAATTTAATTTTTCAATTATAATTAATGTCAACACTTTTTATTTAATTTTAATAAAATAATTTTAAATTGAAATATTTTTCTAAAAAAATTAAAAATGAGATAAAATTGCCAAAGTCACAAACGTTTGGATTTTTTTTTTATGCCAATAGACATTTATTGATTTTACAATATAAAGGGTAAATTTGACATTTTACATATGTCACGTCAACATTTTATATTTTTTTTTACCAAAAAATTATTTGTGTTAAAATTGCCAAACATTTACTAAATTGAGACATTATTGCAAAAATTAAAAGTTTAGGATTAGATTGCAAAAAGTCTCAAATATTTGGATTTTTTATACCAATAGGCCAAAATTATTTATATATTTATATTATCTAAAAATGTTTATAGATTATATATTTAATATATTAAAGTGTTAAAATAATTAATTTTTAAAATGAGACAAAAAAAAATTAGAAGAACATATTAAATTCAAAAAAATTGCTAAGATATCAAGCTTGCATATATATATATATAATTGAAGCTCAAACTGCCAAATAAATACATCCAGTACATTCAACAAAATGCCAGTATTGTACACATAATTCATTAAATATGCAATCACTCATTGTAAAAAAAAAATCTCATAGAAAAGTACAGCAATGAAAAATCAATGTGTTAAAATAATGGGATTTTCTTGCTTCCTTTATTTCTTTGAACTGCTGTTATCCAAATTGTAATTGTATTGAACTCTAATTAATTTAATTTTATGTAGGCAGAATTATAAGGATAATAAAAATATTTCAACAGTTATTTAACACAACTGCATGCACTAAATTAAAATTTAATATGTCACTTAAGTGAGAATAGTTTCCTGTTAAATGATGCCAACAATTGTTGGTTTTTTTCTTTTCAATAATTTAATTATTTAGTACTTCCTTTTTTTTTCCCAAAAGAAAATTCTTATTTGCTTTGATGATGCTGGCTGAGTAAAAGCTGAGTTAAAAAAAAAAAAAAACACTCAAATCATAAGCAGTAAACTCAAGTCATGAGCACAATCTTCTCAAGTATGTAGGGATTTTTTTTTTTTTTTTTAATGATGTTCTTGGACTAATGGTGTTTTGCTTCTGCTAGCTATGACGGCTATATAATATTGTATCAGAAGAAGAATACTCTTGTTTCGTTTTGTATAAGCGATGTTTCTAATAGCAGATGATGAGTCCCTACAAATCTCTTTTGATTCATGATCATGAACTCAAACCAAGAAGCAGAAGATAAAACCACTAATCAACCACAAAATCAAAGATAAACCCACTAAACATAAACCAAAACTCATAGCACCAACCTCACCAGTCACCTCCAACAGCAACAACAACACAAGAGAGACCGTACAATTAGAGTCAGCAACAGCAAGGAGCTAGCTAGCTAGATGGTTCAAGATGGATGGTAGAAGATGATAATGATGATGATGAGACAAGAAGGATTAGGCGTTTCAAGATGTCAAGACTGTGGAAACCAAGCCAAGAAAGATTGTGTTCATATGAGGTGCAGAACTTGTTGTAAAAGCAAAGGATTTCAGTGCCAAACACACGTCAAAAGCACTTGGGTTCCTGCTTATAGAAGGCGACAGAGACCTCAAAATTTTTCCTCTACTCATCAACAACTACAGCACCCTCAAGATCAACTCCACAACCCTAAAAGGCTTAGAGAAAATCCTTCAACAGGTATAGATCTATAAAATATTTTGAAAAAGATTTTCAAGAAACATCCATCCATACTTACATATAGTAACCCTAGCAGCTTAGGGTGTAATTCTGACAAGAATCATCATTATGTATATCTATGAAAAGATATATGTAGATTCTTTTGCTCATTTCATTTATTGAAGCTAAAATCTTGATTCTGATTATGGTACTGTTCTTGAACTTTTTTTTTTCTTGTAGGGAATTTTCCTGCTCAACTGAACTGTATGGCAACTTTTCATTGCTTCAGAGTGAGTTCTGTGGATGAAGGAGATAATCAGTTTGCATATCAGACGAGTGTGAACATAGGAGGCCATATTTTTAAGGGTATTCTTTATGATCAAGGTCCCAATTACAGCATTGGAGAAAGCTCATCAAGCGGCCAGTTTCAAGAACGCAACAGTAATCCTGCAAATGCTGCTACTACTTCTTTAGCTTCAACCTCTTCAGTTGGTGCAGATTCACTTCCTCCTTCTTACCCTTTTCCCCTCAGTGCTTTCATGTCCGGTACGCAACTTTTCTTGCACCCAAAATCTTAGGGAAAAGAAAAGAAAAACATTAAAAATATGTTCAAGAAAATCGAAGTTTATATATGCTAGACAAAACCCATCTCCACTTTATCATCACCAACATTGATATATATATATATATTTGCATAATTGGTGGCGAATGATGATGAAATGAATAAGGAGAGGGAGATAGTGTTCATTGTTCAAATGAAATTTAAACAACATGTATAATAATTATATTAATTCAATGCAACAATTATATATATGATCTTATCTTTAATATATTTAATTGAATGTTTAGTTATATGCTATAGCTACAAATAGGATTTTCAGTTTGTCTTATTGTTTGCTTTATTTATTTGTATATATTCTCTTCTGGGTTCAGCCTTCTGTTTCTTCCTTTATTGTTTATGAACTTCGAAGCTGCTTTTTTTTTTTTTTTTTTGCTTTCCTGTTTATCCGTTTCTTTGCCTGCTTGAGACCCAAACTAATTAAGATCTTAAATATAATATTTTACATGTTTATTCGTTGTTAATTCACCAATACACATGTGCATCAGACCCAAAAAATTCATGCATTACATTGCAACTACATGTACTTAATTAAACATTGTACATGTATCCGCACATTATGCAAACAAGATCATGTACCGGCTGCTAGAAAAGATGGAAAATTAATGTTCATTGCATTTGCCTTATCTATTTTTATTACTATTTTTCTGGTCTAAACATTATTTAACGAACAATAAAATACTTGCATATCGCATGAGTATGCCTATACATTCAATTGTTAAATTATTATCTATACTTGTATTAGAATTCTATTATACACCCCGAGTATTAAAAAAAATTCAAATTTTTTATTGAATCCTTCTAACTCATATAGTGAGGGCTTGATCACTTTTTACACTCTAATGGAGCACGGTCCTCACTTATACTTCTGAAGTATGATATAGAATTTTCCATGCCAAAATATATATTTTTCACAAATTGATAATAAGTTAATAACATATATAATTTGTTTGTTTCATCTTTCAATTTCATGTGCACATGACTAAGCAAATTCTTGTGTTTCTAACATCTTACAGTAACATATACTCCATAGTCTGGAGTATATACACGTGTATATATATAGATTTGAGTGAAGGTGCCCTTTTGTACATATAATTTAATCAAGTATAAGCTTTGGGGAATCAACCTATATAACTATAAAGCACAATCTACACCCTTAGGTTACATACTTTAATTAGGTTTTAAACACAAAAAGATTAGGTGGGCATCTTGTGAAATTTTAGAGATAATGACTTTCTTTAGTTACATAGCACTAAATAATTAATCTCTATGCTTGCAAATTATTTTATTTTTTTTATGTTAAAGAGATTAAATCACACCAACTACAGGGAAAAGATTGATACCCGCATCAATGACAACTACACGAATATATTTTGCACTATTCAAAGAGAGAACTCGCAACTAAAATTAATGTGCGAGCGTGCATGTGTGTATTAGTGTTGGATGCATCTAAGATTACCTTCTTAAAGAAACTCATTGAGTGGACTCTCACTAAGAATAAGCTAGATAGGTTTCCTAATTTAGATATAGAAAAAAATTAGTCCTTGGCACGTAAAGAAATGACTTCTCATGGAAGATATACTGCAATTTGGATGGTAAAAGAACAATCAACCAAAAGTGACTGATGGAGATAGTGCTCGTGTTTGCATATACAAATATGCATATTTGTGTCTGTATGATCAAGAACAATCCTGTACAAGTGCAAGTGTTCAAGTATGTGAGCACTTATATATGTTATGCACACAATCAATGTTGTAAGGAAAAACAATAATGGTTGTTAATTATAAACCAATTAGGTAGCCAGCTTCAAAGTTCAAAGCATGTTGTGCGAATTAAACTATATCATATGGTTTCAACCTTTATACACTAGCATGAACTACCTCATGGTTCCTATTGTCCTTAATTAATTGACGTTGACCTTAAATCTCTTAGTTACTATAGTCATTTACATTAGTTGAAGATGCTCAACTATATCATAGAATTGATAAAAAGACATTTGCATATAAAATCACAATGCATGCATGATGCATACATTTATTGATCATTTCCTCCATTTGTTCCCTATTCTTTGCTACTGTATATATCAAATGTACAAGCAATAACTCATTGTGGTGTGATAAACTTCTAGAAGGGTATATTATATAGTTGAGAAAAAATCTCTCAAGCAAGTGAAGTAATGAAGCCTGTACTATTACTTATTTTGTTAATTTGGATCCGTACATGCAAATGCCTTACTTATAATTGAAGGATAACATCAAGTGCAAGTGTTAAGAGAACAAACATATATATTAAAAAGGGATTACTTTGTCCGTGTTATTCTTTGTGTTCTATATATATATAATTGAGCAATTAAGCAATTGAAAAAGTAATATTGTTAATAAAAAGTTAGCCTTGATGCTTTGGCTAAATGTGGTGCAATCTTTTTGTGAAGAGCATATTTATTGATTAATTATATGAGCACTAGCTAGCTAAACACCAAAAGATCATCTTTTCAATGAAATTATATAAGTAAAAAGCTTTCTAGCTAATCAATTGGCAAGTTAGTGTGTGTGTGAGAGAAATAAGCATATGTTATGTTATTATATTAGTTCAGGAATCATGAAAGAGCCTGATGTTTCTTTTAATCATGCATGTGAATCTAATTCTTGTATATAGAGTTATTCCTTGCCATTATATATATATGATAGTGTTAAACATTTATAGTAACTCAATTGTTTTAAAGAAATGTCACTACTTATAATATATGTGATTTGTACGTAAATAACTGTTACATTGTTTGACTTGATGATTTTTTTAACAAAAATATGAAGTTAAATATCATTATTCAAATGCATGACTTGAAGTGAGTGTAGAGAATTTATCGAAATAAATGACATGATGCATGTACTTAATTATTTGTATTAGAATACAATTATGGGAAGTAATAGCTTCTAATCTTCTTGCAGGTTTGAAGCTTTTGAAATGAAGTATATGAATGCAGCTCCAGAAAGATTATGTATTATATATATTGATGCATTTTAATTCTTTCATTAATAATCTAAATAGCTTGCCTTGCCTTTTTTATTTTAATTTTTCTTATTGAGGTGATGTTCATTATGAAAGTGTTATAATGAATTTGGTACAAAAATGAACTTAACCTTGTATTGTTGTTTACGTGAATATATATATATATCACATGATACAATAGATAGGTACAAATAATGAGATAAGAAAAATAACAAAGATGAAATACAAAGAATAGGATAAGATAACAAAAGAAGAAACTACCATATCAAAACAAATAAAACAAACTGAGTGTTTATCCTTATCACCCTCCTCTAAGTTGAGTATAGGAGCTGAAGCAATGGTCAACTTGGAACGAAGATGAAGAAATCGAGCTTTAGATAATAGTTTGATCATGATGTCTGCTAGCTGATCATCAGAAGAGAGATAGCGAAAGGTTAGCTGCTTGTTAGAAACTCAATCACGAATATAATGGAAGTTGATTTAGAGATGCTTCGATCGAGAGTGAAAAATTGGCATAGTTGTAATATAGGTTTCACTGAGATTATCACACCACAAACCTGGAGCAACATTGCTAGATAGACCAAGCTCGTGTAGTAAAAACTGAATCTAATGAATCTCATTAGTAGTATATGCCAAGGCACGATATTCGGCCTCAGTTGAAGATCAAGCCACAGTCTGTTGCTTTTTGGATCCCCAAGTAATTAAATTACTGCCAAGAAAAATGCTAAAACCAGTAGTTGGTTTACGATCATCCAGCGAGCCACCCTAGTCGAAGTCCGTGTAAGCAAAGATATCCATCAACTTGGATTTTTGAATAAGAAGACCATGATTAGCTGTAGATTTCAAGTAACACAAAGTGCGTTTACAGCAGTCCAATGTGCATTAGATGGAGCATGCATAAAATATGAAAGTTTATTGACAGAAAAATAAATATCGGGTCTGGTGAAAGATATTGTAGCCCCCCGACAACACTTTGATATAACATTGCATCAGAAAATAAATCATTATGATCAAGAAAAAGTCGTTGTGACAGGCATATAAGGGTACTCACGCCATTAGCTTCATGCATCTGTGCCTTTGCTAGCAAGTCTCGAATATATTTGGTTTGTGTAAGCAACAAACCATGAGAGAGTCAATGTGCCTCAACACCTAAGAAGTAGCGTAAGGCCCTAAGATCCTTCAATTTAAATTATGAACCGAGAGAAGTAATGACAACCTTGGAATCATTACTAGTTAAGATTAAATCATCAATATAGATTAGACAAAACATACGAATTGAATCCTTGTGGTAGTAGAATAATGAGTTGTCGGTTTTGGAACCACAAAAACCAACATGTTAAAGCTGTTCGATAAGACATTTGTACCACTGTCTTGGTGCTTAACAAAGACTATAAAAAGATCATTTTAACTTACACACAAGGTTCGAGAAGTGAGTATCAACAAAGCCTTGAGGCTGATTCATATAGACGTCCTCATCAAGTGTGTCATTTAGAAAAGCATTAGAGACATCTAATTGTTTAATAGGCCAAGCATTTGAGATAATAATATAGAGAATAAGTCGAATACTTGCAGGCTTAATGACTGGACTAAAGGTATCGTTGAAGTCAATTCCAGGACGTTGATGAAATCCTTTTGCCACCAATCTAGCTTTGTACCGATCAACAGTGCCATTTGGTTTCCTTTTAACTCGAAATTCACTTTGCAACCAATGAGATTTTGATGTGGAGATGGTGGTACTAGCTCCCAAGTACCATTAGAAATTAAAGCATTAAATTCTTCAAGCATAGTGTTACACCAGGCTTGGGTGAAGGTGGAATGTTCATATACTGAGGTAGCATAAGTAGGGCTGGCAATTCATGTCATCGTATCATAAACGGGTCGTGTCAAGATAAGATAATAATATAGATATGGCTAATCCGAACACGACCCATTTAGCTAATCGTGACAAAACTACAAACCCAAACACAAATACGTTTAATTAACAGGTTACACGACACGACACGTTTAACCCGTTTAACTTATACAGGTCTAAATGTGTTACGATAACACGACACGTTTAACCTATTTAACTTATATAGGTTTAAATGTATTATAAACACACGACATGACATGTTTAACTTATACAGGTCTTATTGTGTTATAAACACGATAAGGACATGTTTAACACGTTTAGACATATTTAGACATATTTAACTATTAAATTACAAAATAATAAAATATCACAAAAAATCTATTAAACATACAAAAAAAAAAAATAGTATGTGGTACAATTTAAAATTAAATTCTAAATTAAACATCCACACAAATTCTAAGTATCATTATAATATTTTAAAATTTCATACTACATATCAAATTGTCCAAAAATACAAAAAATCAAATTGTCCAAAAATATAAAAATAACAATGACAATTTAAATTTCCTTCAAGTTTGATCCAAAACTTCTTAATCAACTTCGACCACGTCATCATCTCCAACAATCGTCGTATTGCTTGATTCGAGATTGATATTAATGTTATCTAAATCCATCTGCAATTTAATTTGCAATTACAACATGAGAAATTTATGGGACAGTGAAAATAAAAAAATATATAGTTCTGCAAAAAAATATAATTTTCATATGCAATTATTAGTAACAACATTAAACTATAGTTTTGGCACTGAAAACCAAAAATTCACAAATTGACAGTGAGTAGAAGTGGCACAGTGACTGTTACAATGTTTACAAATGAACCTGTGTTTCCTTTGACTGTATCAACATTTACAGGACATACAACAAGCAGGATCTATTTGAAGGAAGGAAGCACCCAATAAATTCAAAAAATCAAGAAATAAAAAAGTGAGAATCTGTTTGAAGGAGCAGGATCATGACTCCGAACAACAGTAACACACAACAAGCAGCTGCATATAACAGCAACAACAACAACAGCACACAGCAAGTAATCAACCTCTTCCAATAAAACAGATTGAATTATATCGAAAGCAGATTGAAAGAAATTAAAGCACACAATAAGAAATAACAGCAACAGCACACAACAAAACCAGTAGTAAAACACAACAAGTAATCAACCTATTCCAGTAAATAAAAGCTTGAATAACTAACCTGATCTGATGCAGTAGCGAAGAAGAAGAAGAAGGAGAAGGAAAGGCAGCGGCGAAGGCAAAGAAGAAGGAGAAGGAGAAGGAGTGGCAGCTGCGAAGAAGATGAGGTTGAAATGGAGGAGTGGCTGCAGTTTTTTATCAGTCTAAGGTTGGGGAACCTGATCCGGTGCAGCAGCAAAGAAGAAGGAGAAAGATAAGGAAAGGCAGCGGTGAAGGCAAAGAAGAAGGAGAGGGAGTGGCAGCTGCGAAGAATGCGAGGTTTGAAAGAGTGGAGCGGCTGTGAAAAAAGCGAAGTAGGGACAAAAGTTGTGGAATGGGGCCTCGGGTTTAGGACATTTTATATAATTGATATAAAAAGTTCAAAACTACGTAGTTTTATTTAAAACTACGTAGTTTTGTTTAGTTTAGTTAGATATATATATTAGGTATTCATTATATAAAATATTTATTAATAATTTAATTATTAATTTAATAGAATATAATTTAATAAAATGGACATGAAAGAATATAACTTAATTTTTACATTATGAATTATATTAATAGTTATATTAAGTATATTTAATTTATTACATATAGTTTATATGAACAATAAACAATTTTTGACATATACTATTATTCAAATAATAATAATTACTAGTTAGACTAGTTACTAGTATATAATGTATTAACATGTTATTATTCAAATAATAATTATTATATAAAACATTATATTGATGATGATAATAATAATGTTTTATACAAAAATTATGTATCAATGTATGTATTTCTATTAATACAATTAAGAATACTATCTTACACTAAATATATATAATTCTATTTTAGATGATAGCAATATTAATACATATCAAGTTCAAGTATATATATTAACACAATTGACAATATATATCTTTAATTAGTATTAATACTTACTATGATACTATTTTACTTATAGTTAATTTACAAAAACTATTCACTAATCATTTTAGCTATCATTGACATTAAGTAGTTGATTGATAAAATTCAATAATTTGATTATTCTCAATAGTAATCTTAGTAGTTGATTGATAATTGATACTCAATAGTTAGTAATTTTATGGTAATCTTAGTAGTTAATTGATATTTATTATTTATTAAATTATAATCTTATAGTTAATAGATTTGTGATTTAAATGTACTTATACTTAGTAGAAATATTATATATTAAGATAAATATTAATTTACAAAAACCATTCACTAAACATTTTAGTTATAATTGATACTTAATAGTTAGTAATCTTATGATAATTTTAGTACTTCATTGATACTTAATATTTATTATTTAGTAATCTTATAGTTAATAGATCCGTGAGTTAATTTTATTTAAACTTCATAGTACGTAGTATTATACACTAAAATTATATGCATAGTTCCATAAGAAATTATGCAATTTTTTTACTAAATTTTTATTATATTTGCTTAATATTTTTTAAATATGAATTACAATCATATAATAATATCAAAATTACATAATTTTATTAAATTTATCAACATTAAAATCATATTAATGATCTTAAAACTAATATACTAACATTATATAATAGTTTTTCAATTCATATTATGTTTAATTAATATTAATTTAATATTATATAATATTTAATTAATATCATAGTCAATTTTTTATTATTTTATTATATTTAATACTAAATTGATTTTATAGTTATTATATAAATTTATTA
>CATIWO010749986.1:0-15594 GCA_949673435.1 Macaranga tanarius | reverse complement strand
TATTGCTAAACACTGTTGAAAATTCTAGTGATCAAACTTTCGTTACTACAAGCTTTCAAGGCGGAATAGGTTGTAAACATTATACAGTGAAAGCATATTTGTCCGCAGTTGGCTAGTCGAAGGCTTTCCTCAGTACTGTTGTTTAAATAACTTGTGTTCTATGAACTAACTTCGACACTATCATCAATAATTTTTCACAACTTATGGAAGCTCTTTCTTAGATTGGTCTAATCCAATTTTCCTAACAGACTAGAAATGACCACCAAATCATACCCTCTAACTATATATCCTGCAGCAAAAAAATTCACATTCTCTATAGCAAATAATGGTTAAACAACTGTGTGTTAGCATTAAATTATAAGCAGCTAGGGGGACATTTACCAATTTAGGGTAGTTTAAAATTTTAATTCTCAAATTATGGTAATTGTTAAAGAATTAACCAATTATAGGTGAAAAGGGAAAAAATTTCCCAATTTAAGGTGATGTTAGGCGAAGGAATGGGCAGACAAAGAAAACGCTGGTCAGATTAGCGTTTTAGACAAAACGCTACTTGGAGTAGTGTTTTGTCCTTTTTTTTGGCAAATGCAACATATACCTTGGCGTGGGGAGCGTGGGGAGGACTGCAGGGTGGGGGGCTGGCACGCGTTTCATCTTGACAAAACGCTACTCTAAGTAGCGTTTTGCACCTGACAAAAACGCTACTCTGAGTAGCGTTTTTCAGGGGCCGTCTTCTTCAGCAAAACGCTATTCAAAGTAGCGTTTTGGCAGGGGGAAATTTTGTCCCTTTCCCTACACGCTACTTGAATTAGCATTTTTTTTTCATGTACAGAAAAACACCCTAAAACGGTAAATTATTTTAGGTGTTGTATATTTTGAGAATTAAAATTTTAAACTACCCTAAATTGGTAAATGTCCCGCAGCTAGGGGTGTTCATCGGTTCAGGTTGGTCGGGTAGGTTGGAAAAAATGTCAAACCGATCGGTTTAAATATATATGGAAGATGAAGCCGAACCGAAAATGCTATGAAACCGAAATCCGAAGAGAAAAAAAAATCGGACAATGACGGTTCGGAAATTCAGTTTGGGCTCGGTTTGAGATGGGCCATATAATTTTGGGCCAACATCATTAAAATATATAGTTTTTCATTAATATACATGGCCGGGCTTTGCCTATGATTACAAAATTTACAATATAAGAATAAGTTGTTAAGTACAAAAACAACATAATTATAGGCCTATACAAAAATTGGGCCATTAGTGGACTGGCCTATACAAAAAAATGCTAAGTGGACTGGCCTAAATATTACAAAATATGGAAAGTGGACCGGCCTATACAAAAAATGGGCCAAATCAATAAATTAGACTAAGTACAAAAAGGATTAAAGTCTGGAGTCTGGATACAAAAATAGCCAGGCAACTGAGGTCTAAGGCAAGTAGGGAAGCCGAAGGAGGCTTGGGCTTCCATCTAGGATGCCAACAAGTATTAACCTGCACAACATAATCAAATATGACATAGAAGAAAATGTCAAGTTGTCAACTGATAACATAACAAAATAAAGAACTGAAATTAAAAAACAAAGGCTCATGATGCTAAAGTTTCATATCAAGTTAAGAATACACAACATAATATCTGGCAGCAATAACTAGTTATGCTGTAAATTGCCACCCATAGAAACTAAGAATGCCTTCTCATAAAACTCAGAGCAAAAGCAGGGTGGAAGCATCATCATTCCCGAAAAAAAAATAACACAAGTACTAGAAGAGGCTCAAGCTAGCAAACATTTAAATCACATCAAGAATGCAGCGACATTTCTAATAGCTAAAAAAAAGCAAAGCCACCATAGAAACTTAAGCAAGCATTCTGTCAAGTCTTATTATGTAAGGGTGGAAGCTTCATCATCGCCTCATAATTTTACCATGCAACAACAACACTAGCACCTCAGGTTGGTCACAGATCAAAAACATTACAACACAAGCAAGAGGCACATCAGGTTGGTCACTAGAGCAAAAGTACAGTAATACAAGCAAGCAGGCATGAAACCAGTAACAAGCAATAATCAGAGGCACCAAATTAGTTAAAATAAGTGATTAAATAAGTATTAGAGATTAGAAACCAGTAAGCTCAACTACTGGGCAAGTGAAGGGCCATTGCCTACTTCATCCAAATTTGGCAAGAAGAAAAGACAGTGAAAATTAGAATGGGCAACCATTCAATTATATATAAAGAAAAAAGGAAAAAACAAATATCAAATAGGAGAGAGCAAGTATAACCTTTTTTAATTGCTTCCAATTCTTCAATGTTCTCTTCAATGGAGACTGGCTACTTATGAATCCTCAGCCAATCCTGAGTGCAGATCAAGGCCTCAATAATTTTAGGAGTCAATAGACTCCTGAATGCATCAAGAACATGACCACTAGTTGAAAAAGCAGACTCAGAAGCCACAGTAGAAATTAAAACTGCCAAGATATCTCTAGCCATGCGAGACAATATTAGGAACCTCTTAGAGTTAAGCTTTCACCATATGAGGATATCAAATTTACCCTCATCCTCCATAATGTCCTCACTCAAATAAATATCAAGCTCTATTTTTTTGCTCCCAATAACTCCAGATTCTAGTTTATGCTTCTTAAATCTTGCTTTAATTAAAGACATTGTTGTGCCAGACATATTCCTTTCACTCTCAGGAACTGGTTGGCTAGATTGGCTCCCAACAAAATCAGATGCAGAAGAAGAACCATGCAAACTCATATACTCATAAAACAGAATTGATAGCTTAGCCTTGAGGTTTATAAACATTCTATTTCCCAACAAATCATTATACATTTGATTCACAGAAAACTCAACAAATTCCAATTTGTATCTAGGATCCAGAATAGTTACAAAAAAAAGAAAAGAGTTTATTTTCTCGGGATCCCCCCAATACTTTTCAAATTTGGCCTTCATAGTCATTCCCATATTCATAACAGATATATCAGTTGAAGATAGCATCTCAGTCAATATGTAACTCAAATCAGAAATTTCAGAAAAAAAATATTTGCAGTGATAAACTGAGAACCAGAAATTCTCATTGTAATATCATAAAAGATCTGAAGCATATCAACCATTTGATGCACATACTGCCAATCAAGGAAGTCAGGTATATTATCACCCAAGTCTGATCTAAATGCAGTTTCAATCTCTTTATACTTTTCAAATGCTTTTTCATATAAATAAGCAGTTTTTAACATTGTGTATGTGGAATTCCATCTAGTAGGCACATCAAGTGATAATGAAGACTTATTCTCAATACCAAGTAAGTCATACACTTCCCTAAACTTATTTAACCTAGCAGGTGAATTCCTCATGTACCTAATAGCCTCCTTAACCTTTTTCACGCTAACATTTGTCTCTTTCAAACCATCATTAACAATCAAATTAAGTACATGTACGATGCATCTCATATGTAAAAATTTTAACAAAACTGAAGATGCACCCCAATACATTAATTTTTTTTTTCAAAAACCCAACAGCAACATTATTAGAGGATGCATTATCTACAGTTATTGAAAACACATTTTTTATTCCCCAGTTAAGCAGAAAATTCTCTAAAGCTTTTGCAATCTATTCACCCTTATGAGATGTAACAGACACAAATAATATAATCTTTTTCTGCAAATTCCATCCATCATCAACAAAATGAGCAGTCACACATATGTAATTAATTATTTAGATTGATGTCCAGCAATCAGTTGTAATGCTAATTCTTTACAGTGTGACCTAACAAAAGCTTTAAGTTTCAACCTTTCTGACATAAAAAACTTGTAATAGTCTCTATTCAATGTCATCATAGAAGGTATCTTAAATAGAGGACGTGCAGCATTCATAAATTTTTAGAACCCAATCCCTTCTACAAACTTAAATGGCAATTCATCAAGAATAATCATCTGTGTAAGTGCATGTCTGATTGACTCCTGATCAAATTTCCAAGTGCCTATTACACCAACTTGTGACACATCATGTGCTTCCACCATATTTAAATCAAGTTTCAGTGTTAAGAGTGTCTGTTTAGTAGTCTATGGGATTTTCATGCAATGAATAAAATGATTTTTCAGAGAAGATGTGCCATGCATCTTTGAATGATAGTTGTATATAGCAGCACAGTATAGATATTTACCCTTGACGACCACTCCTTTAGTATCCTTTATTCTCTCAAAGTATTGCCAGACAGTGGATTTAGGTGCAGTTTCTTTTCTTTTTATTTTTTTAACCTCTGGGTCAGATTGTTAGACAGGTGCAGAAGGGGCTTCCACCACATTAGATTCAATTGTAATGCCTCCACCAGGAGTACCAGTAGGAGTTTCATTACCACCGGTACTCTCCATCTGCAAAAAATGAACAAAAAATTAGTAAACATAATGCAAACCAATTAATAACCTAGCAAAAAGAAATACACAAAAATGAAAAAATTTGCATTATTACCTTTTACTGCCTCTATTGTTAAACTCCTGAATCCAAATAACAGAACAGAGAACAAATATCTCACAGTAACAAAAAATCTGGTAAAAGCTTCCACCATTTTTTATTCAAATAAGTTATAATTGAATAGCTTAATGATTCCACCATTTTCTTTATAACTTAATTGCTTTAAAGTATTAGCTTCCACCAGTACCAAGTCCAACAATCACAGAGACTCACTGAAAATAGTATAGTTTATGTATAGAGAAAAATAAAAAATAAAAAATAAAACTTTGTTATATTTTTTAAAAGGTTAACAAAGTTTAAAGGAAATCAAAACATACATACAGATTACAGAGAACCCAAAAAAAAGTGATTTACTGCTTCGTTAAACCAGTCAGAACCTCAAAAGTCACGAGGTGGGTATCCACAGTAAAAAGAACACAAGTATGAATGATAAACACAAATCAGTATAAACAAAAACCAGAAGATTTACTACTTCGTTAAACCAGCCAGAACCTCAAAGGTCACGAGGTGGGTATCCACAGTAAAAAGAACACAAGTATCAAGTATGAATACAGAATACAAATGAAAATGCAACAAAATATGAGCACAATAATAAAATTGCACAAATTTTAATACCTTATACACATACACACACACACACACACACACACACACACACACACACACACACACACACACACACACACACACACACACACACACAAATCTATAAAAAAAAATAAAAATTTGAAAATATTGATATATATAAATATACAAATATAAATCTTCAAAAAAAGTACATATTTCAAAATACTATAGTCTATTGATATATAAATATATACAAAGATCAACGAAAAAAATGCAAACTTGAAAATATTATATATATACATAAGAAAATATCATAGATCTACATATATTAATATATATACACAATACACAGAGACGAAAAAAATAATTTCTTTGAAATAAAAATTATAAAATTTCATAATAGCATAGTATCAACAAAAAAAGAAATTTCTTTGCTATGTAAAATAAAAAAAATTTAAAGGTAAAAGATTAAATCACAAAATAAAATTATAGATCTAGTATATAAACAAGAAACAGATATGAAAAAATAATTTTTTTTCATATATAAAAATATGAGAACACACAAAATAACAAAATCAAATCCATCAGACCATCAATATGATAGATCTATATATATACAAAAGAGATTAGAAGAAGAGACAAAAAAATCAATAATCGACTCATCATATACCTCTTATCTATATATAAATAACAGATCCACAATAAATAGTACATACATCATCAAATATTCATCAAGAAATGACCATCAATCACAGATCCTCACAGAAATGAAGGATCTGTTGTGTGTGAGTGTGAGTAGAAAAGAAATTGAGAGTTGAGAGAACAGAGGATGAAGAGGAAAAGAAGTTTAGGGTTACTGGGCTAGAGAGGAAGAGGGACTGAGGGAGGGTTGAGAGAAGCAAAGAATCAAAGAGAATCAAGAGATCAGAGATGTAGGGGTGTGGGGAAGAAAAGCGTCTGTTGAGACTTGAGAGAGTTGAGAAGGTTCGAGAGAATGAGAGAGATGGATAGGTTATAAGAGAGCGGCGAGAGATAGGCAGACGAGAGGTAGGGTTTTATGTTTATATATTAGCCACCTTAAGTCAAAACGACGTCGTTTTGACATATACCTAATTTTAGAAAGTCGGTCGGTTTGGTTTATAAAACTCCTCAACCGAACCATCAATCGAAATTCGAAATTTTCCCTTAATCTCCACCGAGCTGATTTTTTCTTGGTAGCGAAAATTCGGTCAGTCTACATTTTTGGTCGGTTTGGTTCAGCATTTTCGGTTCGGTCGGCAATTGAACACCCCTATAGCTATAAGCAGCTGACTCCAATTTTCGACAGCCAAAAAGAGAAAACAATTAAAATTATGTACAACAGCTTTATCCTTGTCATAATGATGCTCTGAGGCTGAATAACTTGAACCAAAGAGGCTGGCATATGTCATTTGATTAATTCACAGAATAAAGCAGAGACAGAAAGGCTTACAGATTATCTACAAGCGAAGTTCAGAGGAGTCTTCGACCTCTACATGTCGAATGTTGTTCTCTTTTTCTAATTGTGATCATTTATCCATCAATCAGCTTTACCTCAGTTGCCCCTGCTCTACCAGCCAATCAGGATCCTTAGGTGTTGAAGCACGCAAGTCTATGTGATGAGCCCTTGATATGTGGTAAAAAGAACAAATTTTTTAGCATATCATACTGGCCATGGTTTATCCTCTAAGATCTAATCCCAATTTCTGATTAAAAAAAATTAACTTAATTAAGCATCGCATCCAGTTAGTTCTTACAATCATCGTCATAGAATTACAAATGAACTATAAAAATCTAGTGGCTAACTACAAATCTAAATGAACAGGTTTTAGCCTCAGCCCAAATTCAATCAAAATTACAAGTAGTTAAATACTGTTCACTGACTAGCTTCAAAGTTTGACACATCCTCCTAGCTTCCCAAGAAACAGACGGAACAAAAATATGGAAAATGATAGGAGATGATGAAATTAAGGCAGCTAGCCAACCTGTCTTAGCTAGGTACCCGCCACCACTCCAAGGATCCAGTAGACCGTTGGAGAAAATGATGTTACTTCCAAAATTTTCCAGGGAAGTCTTGATGTCCTGCTCAATGAAAATGAAGGCACCACCTAAGCACAGGGCTTTTTACCAATTTGTGGTAAAACTCTAAACATATTCCCAAGTTATGGTGGTTTGCAAAGATATTCCCAACATATGGTACATTCCAAAAGTATTTCCAAATTTGTGGTGGTTTTGGTTGATGTGGAGTCAGTCCGCCACTCTGACTAGCGGACAGAGCAGTCCGCCAATCAGAGTGGTGGACTGACTCAATTTTCTTTGTTTTTTATTTTTATTTTTTTTGCTTGTCCGCCATTTGAAATGGCGGACAAATAATTTTTTTTTGTTGAAGTGGCGAACCAACAATTTTTTTAAATCTTATACCAACAATTTTTAATTTTGATTTTTTTAAAAAATTATTATTTTTATTACTAGAGAGTATAATGTTTGTAAGAAAATAAATTTTTTTTGAATACAATTATGATTAATAATATTTATATTATTATATTAAAATGTTGATAAAAAAGACAAATAATTTTTTTTGTTGGTCCATCAGAAAATTTTTTTGTCACCAAAATTTTATTTTTAATATTCATCAAATTATTGTTCCGACATCCGTTTACAAAACGGCTTGCAGCAAAAAATTTCACGTATTTTTCTCTTCCTCATATATATTTTATTTTCTAAAACATCATAATTTTTTTACACTGCATGAATAGTTACATGCAAAGTTACTATTCATTAAATTACTGTTCCGACATCCGTTTATAAAACGGCTTATGGCAAAAAATTTCACGTAATTTTTTCTTCCTCGAGATATATTTTGTTTTCTAAAATACCACAATTTTTTACACTGCCTAAATAGTGACATGCGAAAGTTACTATTTTACTATTCATCAGATTACTGTTCCAACATCCGTTTCTAAAACGGCATGCGGCAAAAAATTCCACGTAATTTTCTCTTTCTCATGATATTTTTTGTTTTCTAAAATACCACAAATTTTTTACACTGTGTGAATATTAACATGCAAAAGTTACTATTCATCAAATTACTGTTCCGACATCCATTTACAAAATGGCTTACGGAAATAAATTTCACGTAATTTTCTCTTCCTCGTGATATATTTTATTTTCTAAAATATCATAATTTTTTAGACGGTGTGAATATTGACATGCGAAAGTTACTATTTTACTGTTAATCAAATTACTGTTTCAAATCAAAACGGCTTACTGTAAAAAATTTCACATAATTTTCTCTTCCTTGTGATATATTTTATTTTCTAAAATATCACAATTTTTTTACACTGTGAATACTCACATGCAAAAATTACTATTCATCAAATTACTGTTCCGATATCCATTTACAAAACGGCTTGCGACAAAAAATTTCATGTAATTTTCTCTTTCTTGTGAGCCAAAAATAATTTGTAATATGTAAGCCAAAAATTTTTTTTTAAAAAAAAGAAGAAAAAAAAAGGTGTGGCAACGTGCATGGCAATTGAAATTTTTTTTTATATGACAGGCAGTCCGCCATTTGAAGTGGTGGACTGCCTGAATTTTTTTTTTTTTTTATAATAACAGGCGGTCCGCCACTTCAAGTGGCGGACTGCCTGTTTTTTTCGAAAAAAAATATATATTTTTTAAATTGTAGGCAGTCCGCCACTTGAAGTGGCAGACTGCCTGTCAAAATTTTTTTTTAATAATTTCTTTGCAGTCCACCAGTCTGACTGGCGGACTGACTATGTGGACTTTCAGTCCGCCAGTCTAACTGGCGGACTGTGATAAAAAATTAAACATAGCACAGTAAAAGCACCATATATTGGGAATATCTTTGCAAACCACTATAACTTGGGAATATATTTAGAGTTTTACCACAAAATGGTAAAAAGCCCCCTAAGCAGTATAAGAGAGAAAAAGGTATCCAAATGCACTATGCCATTGCAATTTGTGGCTAGACTCACATCAAACACATAATAAAAACACTAATGTATAATAATGAAGAAAAAAACACAATTCGTTTCTCTTACACGTCCACCAAATTCTGTTGTAATTCATCTAGGCCTAGGAACAACTCTGAAATCCTTCCAGCATTCTTCTTGGAAAGAAGACTTAAAAACTCAGAGAAAGAAAATTCTTTTTTCATATGTCTTCTTTGAAGATGTATAGCAGGTATATATAGGAAATACATTGAAGTTACAGGAAAGGAAACTAGACTAATTAGTTCTAAAATAAGAAAAAAAAATAGCTACAAATCAGAAAGTCAGAATATGTGATTATTGTACAATCTCTACATTAACGGAGAGGAAAATCTTAACACTCCCCCTTAAGTTAGTGCATAAATGTTACACATGCCCAACTTGTCAAGAAATTTTGAGAACACTCGATTTGAAACTGCTTTGAAAAGGATATTACCCAATTGATCATCAGAACGAATTTTAGGTAACTCCACAAGTTTTCCATCTAGCTTCTCCTTAATAAAGAACCTATCTACCTCCACATGCTTTGTTCGACCATGTTGGACTGGATTGTAAGCAATATCACATGCAACTTTATTATCATAATACAATCTGATTGGTCGTTTAAATACAAACCCCAAATCTTGCAAAAGGAACCGTAGCCATAATGCCTCATAAATTCCAAGAGCCAAACCTCTAAATTCAGCTTCTGCACTTGAGCAAGCAATAAAATTTTGTTTCTTGCCTCTCTATGTAATGAGATTACCACCTACAAAGGTGAAGTAACCAGAAGTAAACCGTCTATCATTTACTGCTCCAGTATAATCAGCATCTATATATACATTTATGTTTTAATAATCTTCATTTTTTTGTGAATAATATTCCCTTTCTAGAAGCAGACTTCAAATACCTCAAAATACGCATAACTGCATTCATATGTTTCTCTCTTGGATTGTGCATAAATTGGTTGACAATACTTAAAGCATAAGCAAGATCCGGTCTTGTGTGTGCTAAGTATATCAGTTTACCTACAAGTCTTTGGTACCTTCCTTTATCAACCGGCACTTGATTTGATTCAATACATAGCTTCAAGCCTTCTTCCATTGGTGTCTCAACTGGATGGCAAGCTGACATACCAGTTTCATGTAAGAGATCCAAAGTATACTTTCGCTGAGATAAAAAATGCCTTTACTGGATCTAAACACTTTATTAACTGGCACTTGATTTAATTTAATACATAGCTTCAAGCCTTCTTCCACTAGTGTCTCAATTGGTTGGCAAGCTGACATACCAGTTTCATGTAAGAGATCCAAAGTATACTTCTACTGAGATAAAAAAAAGCCTTTACTAGATCTAGACACCTTAATTCCAAGAAAATATTTTAAGGAACCAAGGTCTTTCATTTAAAATTTAGTAGACAAGTACTCTTCCAATGCTTTCCTCTCTTCTGAATCATTCCTAGTAACCACCATTTCATCCACATATACAATTAGTGCAGTAATCTTATCCTATTGTTTTTTTAAAAATAAAGTATGGTCTGAATTGCTTTGATGGTATCCAAATGCTATCATGGACTTTGTAAACCTTCCAAACCATGCTCTTGGAGACTGTTTTAACCCATACAATGATTTCTTCAATCTTCATACCTTTTTACCGTAATTTTTTGATGACATACATCCCAGTGGAAGTTCCACATATATTTCTTCAGATAATTCTCTATGTAGAAAGGCATTCTTGACATCAAACTGATGTAATGGCCAATCTAAGTTTGCAGCTAAAGACAACAAAACTTGAACCATGTTAATTTTAGCTACTGGTGCAAATGTCTCTGTGTAGTCAATCCCATAGGTCTGGGTATACCCTTTCACCACAAGTCTCGCTTTGAATCTTTCAATTGTGCCATATGCATTATATTTCACAGTGTAAATCCATCGGCATCCTACTGGCTTCTTTCCTAGTGGACAATCAACAATGTCCTAAATTCTATTCTTTTGTAAGGAATTCATCTCCTCATTCATAGCATTTTTCTACCTTGGGTTGGCTAGAGCTTCCTGCACACTGTTAGGAATAGCTACAACAGATAATTAATTTACAAATGCCACATTTGATTCTAAAAAATGATAGTTAGACATATAATGATTCATAGGATATTTAATTTTACTAGAAAGTTCAGGTTCATAGGTTGGTTTAAGAATACCTCTGGTGAGACGTGGTGGTAATTGCCTTTTTTGTAGTTCAGGTACTGGATCAAGAGCATCCTCATCAGTCGATTGGTGTGGTATATCAGTGAGGGACTCTAACTCAAAAGATGGACTTGTATTTTCAATAGGTTCTATCACCCCTCTAGTCTCTGAAAGATCATTATCATAATGATCCAATAGTATGCAACTTATATTCAAATAACCATTGTTTTTATAATCAATCCCTTTAGAACTAGGATAACCACACTCTAAAATATCAATATCTAGAGTCTAAATTTCCTTCTGGTATTGCAACACTCTAATTAGGTACTTAAATATGTGGCACAATCAAAACTTTTTCGTAAGATATCATATATTTGACCATTAACATTGAAGGCCTCATTAAGAAATATAACATTCTACAAGTATACTCTCTCACAAAAGAACCTCTTAATACACATTAATAAGTTTGAGTATAGACATCAGGCTTAAATGATAGTAACATCTAGTTATGCATACATCAAACTCGTCACTGGCCCACCTGGTATCTCTATTACATGTAGACATCGACTCAACTATTGCTTCCTAAGAAAGAAAATAATTGTAAAGAAATGAGCTTACAACTCAATAAGTAGCTACTAATATAATTATACAAAGGTCTTCTCAAGAACTAATTAACAATAATTAATTAAAATAACTAAAATATGGACTATATGGGGCGTGTCTCTCCCCGTATAGTCTACTGGATAAAATCTATAGTTGAGACACGATCTGGAACACGACTGTGTTCCTGACTTAGTGCCTTCTGGCGATTGCCAGTGGCCACTCACAACCACCTCACTTGGCGAGCGCTAGACATTAGCAATCGCTAGTTGCTCCTTACAGCTAACAATGCTAAGTTAAACACTCCCGTTTCTTATCACACAGCCTGAGACACGCCCGTATCTCAAACCTTGTCCTCATCCTGATAGCACATTTCCACAATATATTTAGTATTCATAACCAAGTCATATATAAATTATTATATATGTATAGCCGAATATGTGCACTTGAACTTATCATCTGTATAGCCTGCAATCATCAATTTCATAAATAGAAAAGTATAAATATAATTAATAAACAATTAAGTGCACATCACATAATCTCACATCTTAATACTTTATTTAAAATTCATAGTCATCTCAATAATAGAAGATAGTATCTCATAATTATTCACATAAATGCAAGAATTCACTCATTCACATTTCAATCTCATTGTTTGGTATCCGGCCGGATCCATCCTTGCATAATTGCCTCACACTTAGCCTTATTGGCTTATTATACTCAAAATTATAAGTTCATATACATGGCCATTTAGTTGAGTGCACATCACATAATCTCACATCTTAATACTTTATTTAAAATTCACAGTCATCTCAATAATAGAAGATAGCATCTCATAATGATTCACATAAATGCAAGAATTCACTCATTCACATTTCAATCTCATTGTTTGGTATCCAGTCGGATCCATTCTTATATTATTGCCTCACACTTAGCCTTATTGGCTTATCATACTCGAAATTACAAGTTCATATACATGGCCATTTAGTGAGACTATCTGTCCAGCTCAGTCTCACACTCACATTTCACTTATATAATTCACAAGCTCACATTTATATATAGCCATTTAGTGAGACTATATGCTCGGATCAGTCTCACTCTCACCCGCAATTATAAGTAGCTATCTGCCTGGTTTAGCTTACCCATATTTCATAATCAATGGAGGCTATCTGTCCGGCTCAGTCTCTGCTATAACAGATTCCCACACATCATTATTTCCTCACACGTTTCACCTTCTTATGAAGCATTATACAACTTCACACAATGCAACCATATTTTCATAAGTAACAATAATTCTCTGGTTGACTATATCTTCCTTGTCCCTTGTAACTCCTACACATAGCCATGTATCAAACACACATATAATTCATTACTCTTGAACTTTAACTCAATTAGTGCAATTTATCACTTTAATTTGTTATGCTATAAAATTATGAACACAAATCCTTTAGCTCCCATTTTATTACAAAAGCTAGGATTATGAGTCTATTTTAATTCCAAATTAGAATTACTTAATTTAAATGTATATAAAATAATTTATAAATTTTTGAATGAAATCGGGTCACACAGGTCACATAGAGCATTCTGTGTGAGCACCAAAATGTCCGGTTCTGTCAAGCCCTTTTAAAAGTAGATTCAGCTCAACATCAAAACATAAGAGTTGTAGAAGACTCCTTGAAGTTTCTATAAAATCTAACTTTGCTCAATTTAAAGTTTGACAACTCAAGATATGATAGAAACTTTAAGGCTGAAAAATCTTGAAACAGAGCACGAATTTACAAATAATAAAACTCAACTTCAATTAATCAAAATATAAGTATGGACTTACCAATTTCAATCTTCAAGCTCTCTACATGTTCATAGGGTTATCAGAGCTCTTGCTAAATGATACAAACAATATCAATTTTTTTTCTAAACCCTCTCTATATCACTTTTTTTTATTAATAAAGTTCCCATCCAATAAACTCTCTACATATGCACGCACATATCACCACGCACATGTATATACACATAACCATACACATGCACACTTATAAGTATCCTTCCACATGTTTAATTCTCAAGAAGTTCTAAATAATATGTTAGGATATTTATCACCAAATATTCACTTCAATCCTTAATGAGGTGTGAAGATTGACCCTCAAGCTTCCAATTATGACATTCTAGTTCACTTTTCCATACAACCATTATTCATAAACATACCTAATCTTAAATTAATTCAACCCTCTATTCCATATGTAATGAAATGCATCATGAAAGTATATGTGCCTTAGGATACGGGTGTTACATTTTTACCCTCCTTAAAGAAAATTTCATCCTCGAAATTGATAACTCGCTCATTCTTCAATGTATCTTGTACTAAATTTCCTTTGTACTAAAGTGCATAAACTCTCATTATCTTTTGATATCAGAATTGTTCCTTCCAATTGCTCATCTTGGAGATATACTAAATTAAAGTGCCTCATGCAATCACACTATTTACACTAGAATATTTCCAAATATATGTAGCAACCCACTCTCAAAATTCATCATTAGCCTTTCCCATTTTCATTTTGAGATCATTAATAGCTGCAACTTTCTTACAGTACTTGATATTCCACTCCCATGCAACAAACTTTTCATATTTTTCTTCATTGTTGGCCATTAATGATGTGTGTGTAAATCCGCAAGTGCACAGAATCGTATCAAGTAGTAAATAAAGATATTGTCCCACAGAGATTGGAGTTTTGAGTACTGCAATACTAACTATATTTGATTGTTTAAACAACGAAATAGAGTTGAGATTCTTTAGAAACTAAAACCAAATCAACTTAAAAGTAAAATTCAAATTCAACAAATATTAAAAGCTAGGGTTCTTATTCTAAATTGGACCATTTCAAAAGATTGATTACACAATTAGGTCTACACTAGTTCTAATTTATTTTAAAGGGATCTTAAAACCTATAGATTTTCCTCTCAGATAAACCTATAATTAATTAGAGATTAATCAACACTAAGTTAACCGGCTCTCACCAACCTAATGTCTTTTAATTCCAATTTTAAACATAACCTTTAATCAATATTGATCCACTTAATTGTCTCTCAACTAACTAAACAATCAATAGATCATTGCCGTTTCCTACAGAACCTATCTCTCGATTAAGCCTATAGTGTCAATTCAATTCTAGATTGATCAGTCCTAAAATGACATTAAGCATAACAATAACCAATAAATTAGATCTAGCAACCTAACAATAATCACAATAAACACATAGTCAATTCAGAATAAGAACCCTAAAAAGGATTTAGCTACTCATGTTAAAGAGAAAAGAAAACAAATAAGAAATGAAAACCATTCTGAACATAATAACTATTAAATAAAAGAGAGATACAAGAAAAACCCCTTTTAAATGATGTTAGGAATCCTTGCTCTTCTAACTTTAAGCCAAGTATCTCCTCTACTAAGCAAAACTAAATGAAAATGTATTATGAAGAACAAAGAGAATGAAAGACTAAAACCAGAACTAAAAACTAAAAAGAAGCTTACCCTAAATGAAAAACAAATGGTTCTATTTAAAGGACCAAGTTTCCTAGTGAAAAAGGTCATTTAAACTCTTCCAAACTCTATCTAAACATAGGCTTAAAAGATGAGCTTCTATCTATCCAAACTCTAGCTAAAAATCTACTTTTGAATGGCTGCCACATCATTATGCACAGGTACGCAACATTTGAACATGCCTATGCATCAAAATAACTATGAAATCTCCAAATCAGGCATGGCCGTGCGCTTGGGCA
>CATIWO010749932.1:0-19492 GCA_949673435.1 Macaranga tanarius | reverse complement strand
AGATTTTTCTTCAAGCTGCTGAAGGAGTACAGAAACAACGAGTCTACGGTGTTGGCTCGTCAGTGTCGACATACTATGCGAGCAGTTTGGGCACTACTGGTGCAACCTCGTCGAGGCAGGACATGTTTCCTTCTCAGGCCGCTTTGATGATGCGGTTGAGAGGTCTGTCCAGAGTAGATTAGATGTAGTTCGAGCTGAGCTTCGCTTTGAGCTTCAGTCTGAGCTTCGCCGTGAGTATGATGACCAGGTTAGCGCATTCCGGCGCGAGCTACAGACTTTGACGATGTGGGCCCACAGTTCTGGTATACGACCTCCATTTCCTCCTTCAGATACTGAGGGTGATACTGGTCCAGATCATACTACAGATTTAGGGGACCAGTAGGTTTTGACACTGCCTATGTAACATATTTTTGAAATTATTGATAATTTATACGTTTATTTCTATATTATTATTATTTTATTGTCATGTTATTTATATTTCAAATATATTAATTTTTATTTTTTTAATACGATTAAAATTTCTACTTAAATTATAATTAATGTAATAATAATATACTACTATTATTTAATTAATATACTAATAATTTTTTAATTTTTTTTTTTAAAAAAAAATCAATAATTAGCGACGGATTGCCGACGGATTGGAATCCGTCGGTAATTGCCGACGGATTAAAATCCGTCGGCAATCCGTCGCTAATTTACTGACGGATTTTGAAAATCCGTCGGTAAAAATTACCGACGAGCATTTTGCCGACGGATTCTGATCCGTCGCTAATGCCGAAATCCGTCGGGAATCCGTCGGTAAATCCGTCGGTAATTTCCTGTTTTCTAGTAGTGTATAGTCTGATTCTGCCCCGATCGGCTCTTTCGTCGCATTAGTATGATGTCCCAAACAAAGAAGATTTTCTTCCTATGTCCTCACAAAGGATATTTTAGTTTGTTCCCGTGTATTCTTATTTTATATATTTTTAGGGAGAAATATCCTTTGTATGTTTAATGTTATTTTTAGTATTTTGTACTGAAATCTGTAACTCTCGGTTTGGTGAAATACCAAATTTGGCCAAAAAAAAAATTGTTCTCTAGGTGTAAGCGCCAAACAAGACCAACTTTATTATCATACATATATTTATTCACGACTCCCATATAATATATATATATATATATATATTGATTCTATTCACCCAACAACTTCCGTTTTATCTGCAAAATAATTTCATAAACTTTGTGATGGTCACATAAAGACTTGGAGCCCCACTCCACAAGCTTAGGACATTCCACTTCCATATTGATGTTCCCTAGCATCTCAAATGTGTAAAAGAAGGTATAGAAAGGAACAAGTGCCAAATCTATGTAACCAAAGTTTTCACCTCCAAAGTATAGCTTGTCACCAAGTTCTTGCTCCAAAATCTTGAAGTACTCAATCAAGTCCTTTGATGCTTCTTTAACTTCACCTTTAGATGCCCACAACATCCGTGCCGTAGGATATATCTGTAATATCTCTAGAACTGTGAGATTACGAATTCAAACAATTGGACTTATTTCGAGCCCAATTAGTAAGTAAAAAAGAGAATTAATTAAAAACACTGTATAACTAGCCTTGCTATCAATATAGCCAGTCCAGAACCTAGCATGAGCTCGTTGGTAAGGATATTGGACTATAGTCATGGACTCATATATGGGCCTTCTATTATATCAAGACAGGGATTTGGTTTTTGATGGGGTTCAGTTTTAGAAGTAGAGGGTTCTTGTTGCTCAAATTACGTTAAACCCTTCTCTGCTAAGGCTATCCTGACCCTTGCAGCAAATAGGCTAACATCCACTTGCAATATAGAACCAGCTCGTCAGAGTTGCTCATGGTTGATAATTGCTCTATAATATTGTAAGATAGTTAATTTTTGTGTTTAAATTTTCTTGAACCATGGCCAGGCCAAGGCAAGTATTTATATGAAAATTTCATGCTAATTTTGTAATTCTAGGTTCTTCGACAATGTTGTCATTGCTCACATCAGTGTCAAATTAAACTAAATCCTCCACGAGTCATGACCATGGACCTTTTCTCTGAAATTTTCTTTCATGCTTGTACTGAATCTTCCTAGTCAATAGATTATAAATTTAAGGACGCTGTTAGGCATCGCAACCCGCGATGTCGTGAGTTACGACATCTGATGATTCTACCCCATCTTATAGGGGCAGATGGATTTTTTTTTCCATAATTTTGTACTGTAACGTTGTAACCCGTGACATCGCTCTTTTTCCTATATTTAATTAGGATAGCGATAGTGCTGTGAATTTTTATCTTTTTCTCCAAAATTACATTTTTACCCCTTATTTATTTAATTATAAAAAAGGGTAAATTATATTTTTCCCCCTGTGTTTTGTCACATTACACTACTTCATCCCTGTAATTTGAAAAAAATACTTATTCATCCCTAACATTTGCTTTTTATTACACTACTTCATCCCTACAGAAGGACTAATTAGTGCTAAAAAAAAACAAATGTCAGGGATGAATAAATATTTTTTCAAATGTCAGGAATGAAGTAGTGTAATTTGACAAACCACAGGGAGAAAAATGTAATTTACCCTATAAAAAAATTATATAATAATTAAAAAATATATATTTTAATTATTTAATTAAATAAATTGATAAAATCTAAAAGCTAAAAAAGAACTGGATGAACCCGTCGACGTATCATAATTTACAAACTCATATAATATAATATAATATAATATATTTATTTATTTATTTATTTATTTTTATATAATATAAAAATTATATAATAAAAAATATATATTTTAATTATTTAATTAATTAAATTGATAAAATCTAAAATATAAAAAAGAATTGAATGAATTGGTACTATCCTAATTTATAAACTCATATATTATATATTTATTTATTTATTTATATATTTTTAATTATAAAAATATCGCGGAGTAAAAGTATAATTTTATCCCCACGAGATATAAAGATAGGGGTCGTGGTATCTTTATCCATTTAATTAATGTTACGGTCTTGGCAAATAGGTTTTTACTTCTTCCCTTCAAACAGAGTGGCTATAATTACGTATGCTATTCCATTGCTTCAAGAATTATTACTTTTTTAAATAATGATACCCTAGGACAATTTCCTTGTAATTTTTTGAGGCTCTAGCCTCCGTTTGATCTAAAAAAAAGTTATTACTTTTTTTAATTTAAAATTAAATTTTATTTTTTAGTCTTTAATTAATTAAAAAGGTAATTAAATAATTTAAACATAGATAAAATATATAAGATAGGTAGTCATTCTCTTTTAAATCATGTAAAATTTAATTTCACAAATAAATAATTTGAATCATACATCTCATAATATTTTTTAATAGAACAACCAATAAGTCACTTTCTCATCTACCTTTTCATTTTTGTATTGAAATTAAATTGTAACTTTTTTATGATCAATCTCTTGGAATTGACTTTTTATTTTTTATTTGGCTTGGATCGATGGTGGATTATAAACTTTATAGATGAAAAGACTATTTTTATTATTCACCAAAATTCTAAAATTTTATGCTAGTAAAATTGTAAATAAACTAATTATAACTCACAAGATTAAAACGAGTTTAATCAAATTTAAATAAATTGAAATTACTTAAGGGGAAGGGTAATCTAAATTTTTCATAGTCATGTATAAAAATTGAGATATTCAGATAACAAATTTTTAAACTAAAATGGATGTGTATATTTATTACCAAGCATCCTTGAAGTACATGCAAACAAAGCTATTATATAAAGATTTGCTTTAAAGAAAATTATTCAGTAGTATCATCCAATTAATACACATAGAAATAGTGCTAATTCAACTCAAAAACACATGAGACCACAAATCATTTCATTTAACATAATTCAAAGTAGTGCCAAAAAAAAAAAAAAAAAAAAAAAAAAGAGCGCAAATTAAAGCTCCTATTCAATACCCAACACCTTTCTGACCTCCAAAATGAGTTGATTAACCTGGTTATGGTCACATAAGGATTTGGACGCCGTGTCCTTCTGCATGCATCTTTTGCACCATTCCACAAGCGCTTAGGGCACTCTCTTGTCATGCTGAAGCCTCCAAAGCTTTCAAATGCTGAAAAGTATGGGTAGAAAGCAATTAGTCCCAAATCTATGCAGCCAAAGTTTTCACCTCCAAAATATTGCTTGTCATCAAGCTCTTTCTCCAAAATCTTTAAGCCCTCAATCACCTCTTCCTTTGCTGCTTCCTTCTCTTCCCCTTTGGTTCTCCACGGCTTCACAGCAACTGGAAAAACCTGCAACAGCTTGATGATATCAAGACCCTGCTAAAGGAGGTGAAAGGAGGCACAGACACTGACATTATTTATTTTCTTATTCTTTTAACAAATGAAAAAATAATGCACAAAAATATATACTTTTAAGTTTTATTAATTTATTGATCCATATTTTTTAGCATGATTAACTTTCTCTTTATCCTATTATACATTATAGGTAGGAGGTATATATAAGACTTGAATTTAAGTTTTTCAAAATGTTCTATTTAGTCACTAAATAAGTTCTCATTGATTATATATATACATTTGTATCCCAAAATTATCTATGCAAGAAACATTCTGATATTTGCAAGAAAACACTTGACATTAGTGACCTATTAAAGCCCAGATGGAGAAAGATCGAATTTGTGCATGTAGAATTTGGTCTTCCGTTTTTCTCTTATCTTTTCTTTTTTAGATGTGACACTTTTTGCACATACTTAAGTGGCAAGGCAAAGCTAATATTAGGTCAATAATATATCGGAAGGATTCATTTCTTGAGGTCAGCTTGATGATAGATCTGTCCTGCTTAATTTGCCAGCACTTGTAGGGGAATACTGTTGACTAAAAGTTACAACCTCAATTTTAATAATAACAAACAATTGATAAAAATTGGGCACTAATTTGTTTCAAGTATTTTGTGAAAGAAAAAGGGCTATTAAAGTTCAAAGCAATGTGTTGATCAAGTCCAAATGCCACAATTCAACAAATCCGAGTCCATGAAGAGTGCTCAAGCCCAAGTAGAGAATTGAAGGGCATTTCGATAATTAGAAGATTGTTGTGAGAATAGTTGAGTCAAGTGACTTTTCTTGGAAGCTCAATTGTTTTGTCTTTTTGTGCCTAATTTACATAAAGTCATTTGAAAAATAAAAAGTAGCTGTTATGTTTTACCAAAAATGTTTTTATGCATATTTTAAATTGTTTGGTAAAAAATTTTGGTGGGAAAGCTGATTTTTGATTGACAAATGTTTACAAATATTTTATTTGTCAAAGAAGAGACAAAACATATTTTCTCGGGTACTAAAGCTCACTTGCACCAAAATAGTAAAAAGTTCACATGTGATAAAAAAGGAACTTCTGTGCATAGCCTGATTTGGAAGGTTGACTATGATTCTTATCAGAAACCTAATTAGTTGCCTAAAGGAGACAAAAAAAATTTGTTGCTTGTTACATGCTTAGTAAATCACATGTTTGCATATTTCAAACTGCACATCATGTCATCTGAAAATAGGGTAACCAGCTAGCACACATATATATTCATCTTTTTCATTTGCTTCACTCAAGGTATGTGTGTGTGTAAGAGCAAGGATTGAGAGAGTTTTTCAGAGCCGTTGGAGTTCTTCATCTTCTCTCAAAAAATATGGTTGTTGGAGCTGCATGTTCATGTTTTGAAAATTATTTTTGAGCTTTCTTGGTAGTCTTCTTCTCTCTACTTATCCATAGGTTTTCATGTGTATCATCTTTATTTGAGTGAGAGAGACAAACACACATCTTCATCTTGTTCTTAAAATGTTGAAAGCACCATTTAGAGAGAAATGGGTGCATAGTTGTTGGAGCTAACTAAAACCAGTTTGCAGAGTTGCTGGATCTAGGCATAACTAGTATTGTATATAGTTTGCTGGAGCTGTTTGGGAAAGACCAGCTGGGATTAGTTGCTGGAGCTAGAAAACCAGTGTAGGTAGTAGCTTAGGAAAGTGTAGTGCTAAGGCTGTAAATAGTTTGTCTCTTACCATTGAAAAGATATCAGTTTAACCAGTGAAAAATCTCAATGGTGAGTCCCTGGGGAGTGGATACAGGCATATGGAGCCAAACCACGATAAAATCTTGTGTGTGTTGATTTATCCTTCATCTCTTTATTTTTTCATGTGTTGTTATGGTGCTTGTAAAAATGGATCGACTCATTTAACTTGCTTTCATTTTGTATTTGATTTAAATTGATTCATAAAAGTGACACTCTTAAAATCACAAATGTGTTCACAAGACTTTTAAATTTGTGTTATATTTTTAGCTTTTGAATTTTAGTTTTAGTTTTAAAAATAGTTTGAAAAGTTCAATTCACCCCCTCTTGAGGGGCCTAACGGACCTAACAAACACATTAGAGAAAAAGAGTGAAACTAACTAGCTAGCTAGGCTGGATTCAAGACGAACATGCTTGCTTGGCATAAGGCTGATCACTAGCTAGCTGGGCTGGCATAAAGAAAAAAACTTGCTGTGCCTTCTTTTGGCTAGAGCGGAAGGTAAAGAAATAAAAGGGCTTTTGCCGGTGCTTATACAAACCAGAAATTTTTATTTTTATTTAAAATACTATATTTAATGATTGGATGAATTTGGTATCTTGCATGCCAAATTTTAGACTAATTTTTAGACCCTGAAGAGCTCAAGAATGTTAAACTTTGACTCTGCTAGCTTATATATAGAAGGAATTAAAGTAGCATAATAGTATGGATTGCAGGATTGGATTTATAGGAACTTTGACTCTCCAGCTATTCAAATCAATTAAGAAGAGTTGTTTTCATTTAAATAACATTTTATATTTGGGATATAATGTATGTAGTCATTTTTTATTGAGAGATTTAAATTATTTTTGAATCAAACCAAATTAATAAGAGTTTAATTAGTGATATATATATATATATATATATATATATATATATATATATATATATATATATATTACATTAAATAATAATTATTTTCACTTTATTGAAAATAGTCTAATAGTATAAAATTAATGGGTAGTGATTAATTACATTTTAAGAATTTTTTTTTTGAACTCAATATACCCATAATAGATATAGAGTGGGAGAACTTAAACTCAAAACCTTCACAATAAATGTTTATACTTTTTACCATTTTGGTTACTTATGAAAACACCCAAACACATTCTAAGAATTTTATTTCTTAACCTTATATAAAAAAAATAATAATATTACTTGGTGGTATATGTAGTCTCCTTTATGGAAGCATCCCGATCTTACCCCATTTCACAAGCTGTAGCGCACTCTTCTTGCATACTAAATTTTCTAAAAAGTTTCAAACGTGTTGAAAGAGTTGGACAACCGAATAAATTAATGCGAAATTTATGACCCAAGAAGAAAAGGAAAAAGGCTCTTTGGCTATTTCTAAAGCATTAAGAATTTAAGATGATTAAATAACAGGTTTGATTCATATCAGTAATAGTATGATGATCTTTCTATCATAAAATTCTAAATTTTTTCTTCATCATTCTATAAATTTTACCAAATTAAAGACTTCAACTTTATTTTTCATTATAATAAATTATCTAAACTTAACATTTTATTTCTTTTATCAATATATTTTCTAAATAAATCAGGTGCATTTAATTTTTTTTTTTTTAATTAATGGCGATATCAAGAATCAAACTCAACTTGTTATTTAGTAAAAATTAATATTTTTATTTTTATTTAGTAAAAAATTTTGTGTTCTCTGTAAATCATTAAAAAAACTCACTTGACAAGGATTTAAAAAGGAATTTTTCTCCTTTATTTTAGTTAATCACAGGGGTCTCGAGTCACTTTAAACAATTGCAAAAGCAAAGGAGCAAAAGAAAAAGAAGTCTACTTGTTCTCTAGGTGTAAGCACCTAACAAGACCAACTTAATTATTATTACATACGATGCAGGTATTTGTTATGACTTACATATAATAAAATGGATAAAATATAAATGTAGTGACTCGATTGAGCCTACAACTTCCTTTTTATCTCCAAAATAATTTCATAAACTTTGTGCTGGTCACATAAAGACTTGGAAACAGTCTCCCTTTCGATGCATCTCTTGGCCCACTCCACAAGCTTAGGGCACTCTACTTCCATATTGATGGTCCCTAGCATCTTAAATGTGTAAAAGAAAGTATAGTAGGGAACCAGTGCCAAATCTATGTAACCAAAGGTTTCACCTCCAAAGTATGGCTTGTCATCAAGTTCTTGCTCCAAAATCTTGAAGTACTCAATCAAGTCCTTCTTTGATGATTCTTTGACTTCATCTTTAGATGCCCAGAACAACCGCGCCGTAGGATATAGCTGCAATATCTCCTGAACTGTGAGGTTATGAGTTCAAACAATTGGTACTCGTTTCGAGTCCAATTAGTAAAGCAAAATGAGATTAATTAAAAATGATAAATATAACTAACCTTGCTGTCGATATAGTCAGCCCAAAACCTAGCATGAGCTCGCTGGTAGGGATCAGAGGGCAACAGTGGAGACTTATGGTTCCATACCTCATCAATGTATTGGACTATATTCAAGGACTCACATATGGATCTGCCGTTATGAATCAAGACAGGAATTTGCTTTTTGATGGGATTCATTTTTACAAGAAGAGGGCTCTTGTTGCTCAAATCCTCGTTTCTTGACTCATACTTTAAACCCTTCTCCGCTAAGGCTATCCTGACCCTTGCGGCAAATAGGCTAACATCCGTTTGCAGTAGAATCAGCTCCTCAGACTTACTCATGTTTGATAATTGCTCTATAATGTTATAAGATAGTTAATTTTTGTTGAAATGAGACCAGGCCAAGGCAAGTATATATATATGAAAATTTCATGTTAATTGTCTAATTCTAGGCTCTTCGACAATGTTGTCATTGCTCACATCAGTGTCCAAACTAACTTCTCCGTGAGTCATGATGGTGGACCTTTGTTGTGAATTTTCTTGCTAAATAGGTTTTTTTCTTCCCTCCTTCAAAGAAAGTGGCTAAATTGCTATTACATTTCTTGAAGAATCATTACTTCTCTATTTAAAATTAAATTTTATTTTTATCTTTTAATTAATAAGAGATATATTATATATTATATAATATATAATTGAATTATTCATATATTAAAATTAAAAGCTGGCTTACGAGCTCTTATTCGAACTTATTTGCAAGCTTCACTAGTCAAGTTTTGTATAGTTTGAATTCGGCTCATTTACTAAGCGAATTTCAATATACAAATTTGAATGGATTTTTATCAAGCCGACCTCTGAGTTGTTCATGAGCGGCTCGACTCATTTACAGATTAAGGCATAAGTGACTTCTTAAAGCCCAGATAGAGAAAGATCCAATTTGTGCATGTAGAATATAGTCTTTGACTTTTTTTCTTATCTTTCTTTTTTAGATGTTACACTTTTTGCACATATATACTTAACGGCTAAAGTAGCAATTCACCCTTTGAACTATCGTCCAATATGCAATTAAACCCAAAATCAACTTTTTGAACTATTTACCCATAAAAATATAAATTTTGACAATTTACCCCAATTCTGAGAGATAGAGAATTACATATGCCCAGCTAAGCAAGTGAGATGTTAAATAATGATAAAAATTCCTTTCTTTTCCTTCTCCCTAAAATGGAATCATTCCAATTATTAAAAAAAAAAAAACTTACCTCTTAACTCTAACAGTACCTTTCTACACACCCAGCACCACCATTACACTGCCAATCACCCAACATCGAAGGCATCACTATAAACACCACCCAGCACCACCATTACACCACCCAACATTGATGGCATCACTATAAACATCCACCATCGTCATTGATAACACCACCATCAACACCATTGTATACTACCTGAAAGTTTTACCCCACCTTTGCCCCAAATTCCCCAATCTTCCCACCACCGTCAACATCACCCATTGCCGACACAAGTCAACACCACTGTCATTAGCTACCATTAACAACAATCCACTAACACTAGAAAACTACCGCCACCTAAAAATAACCGCCACCTAAATATAACCGTAATTAATTACCACAAAAATTTACCACCATCATATGACAAAATTCACAAAAAAAAAAAAGAAATTTAAAAAGGTATAAAGAATTGCACAGAATACGTAAAATACAACATAAGAAAAATTGTTGATGGAATGAAAAAAAAAAGCTCAATTCAACTTGTAAATTAGAAATTTCAACTACAAACAATAATTCATCACATAATTCAGCCATATTCATCACACAATAAATCAGTTTCAATAATATAATAATTAGGCAAAAGATTCATACAAATTGGGAACATAATTTCATTACCATTCGTTTAAAATCATCAATAACAAATTAGCTTCAACAATGTAACAACTAGGCTAAAATCAATTCAAATTGGATACATAATTTGGTTACCCCGGTTGAATTTGAATTTTTTTGAGTTTTATTAACAATAATTACTAAGAGATTGAAAAGTGAAGAAGAAGTAAAAGCAGCCAGCAACAACGTGGTGGTGGTATGGAGAAGTAAAGTCATTTGGAACAGCAGCTTTTGCAACAAATAATGAATTGATGATGGTGCTGATAGAAGAAAAAGCACCAATGGTAGTAGTTGTGTAGGAGGCAGTTCTATTGAGAGATGGGATGGTAGTCGTTGTGCAATAGGTGGTAGTGAGAGAATGCAACACCAGTTGATGTGAGAGGTAGTAATGATAGTTGGGCGAGAAGAAACACTAACAGTGGATGCCGAGGAGAACTAGTTGTAGAGTAGCGATGGTGGCAGAGGAGTAGTATTTTTTTTAATACAGAGGAGCGGTGTTAGGGAAGGATGAAAGGAAGGGTTTTTTCATTAATTTTTAATTTAATGCCTTAAATAAATATTATTTTTATTATTTTTTAAAAATATTTAATATAAGTAATTAGTTTCATTAGAGAGTGCATTGCACTCTCCTTTTTAAGAAGAAATTAGGGCTAATGGCCCAAAATTGAAAAGTTTCAGGGAAAATAATCCGAAAAGTTGATTTTAGGGCTAATTGAACCTTGGATGATAGTTCATGGGGTGAATTACCACTTTAGCCTATACTTAACTGGCAAGTCAAATCTAATATTAGGTCAATCATCACTGGAATTCTTATCTTGAGGTTAGCTTTAATGATCAATATGTGTTGCGCGCATAACTTGTCAACACTTATAGAGGAAAACATTAGAGAAAAAGAGTGAGACTAGCTAGCTAGGTTGGATCCAAGATGAACATGCTTGCTTGGCATAAAGCTGATCCCTAGCTAGCTGGGCTGGCATAAAGAAATAATCTTATTGTGCCTTCTTCTCTTGACTACAGAAGTAGAGTGAAGGCATGAAAGGGTTGTTGTCGATGCTTATGCATGTCAAAGATTCTTATATATATTCAGATTATTACACTTAATGGTTATATGATTGATATATAATTCACATATTTTATATTTAATGAATAAAAATATAATATTTCTATAGTTGGACAAAAAATTTTTGAATGCGGATATACGCAGCGGCATAGCAATAAGTACTTTTTTCTTTTTTTGATCAACAGAGAAGTCATATGACCTAAGTAATGGACCGTACAACATGGGGCAGTCATCCTATTTTAAATCGCCGATGACAGGATTTAAATCCTGCACCTCAGGATGCCCTTGGAGGAGAGTTACTATTTGATTACTCCCACAGTAGGATAGCAAGAAGTACTTTTTTAATTTGCAATATTGGCTTTTGCTTTTGCAATTGTCTAAAGTGGCTTTAGGACCCACCCCCACCACTTATAGCTCAAGGATTGTTCTGCATATAATCGTTGGCATCTTTCACTACTAGAATTTAGCGAATTAGCGACAGACATTTTCCGTCGCTAAATGAATAAAATCTGTCGCTAACAGTAATTAGAGACGGATTAGTATCCTTCGGTAAAACACGCGTCGCTAATAGTTACCGACGGATTTTAACAGTCGGTAAATTAACGACGAAGTTTATTATTTACCGACGGATTGTTCCGTTCCTTCTCTAATTAGCGACGGAATAATTTCCGTCGGTAATTTCTGACATTATATTAGCAACGGATTTCTTATTCCGTCGCTAATTTTAATAGTTTTTTTTTTCTTTATTCACCTCTAATTATTAATTTTTTTTTATATTATTGCACATGTTGAAAATTATATAAATATTCATTATAATTTAAACACAAATGAAATAATCGTATTAAAAAACATAAATACATACATTTTGAACAGAAAATAAAAACGGAATAATCTTATATTATTGATTAAATTATAAATAAATCATCAAATAGTAATTACATTTACATGTATAACATACAATAATAGTATACAAAAATACTTTAAAAATATACTACAAAATCAATAAAAAAAATTGGAATTAAATAAAAATGAGTTTCATTCAAATTATGTCTTTTTTTAAAGTTCTACTTATCCAATTGTCAAAAACACCGCACCTGAAAATATGAAAACATATATAAATAAATAAAGCATACACAACAATTTAAATAATGAAATTTTTAAAAATATTAATAAATAAATTTTTATTTTTATAATTTTGAATTCTTAATATTTATGAATTTTAACAATGTCAAGCAGATCTCGTAATGAGATAAAAATTATTATCAAAACCGAATAAACGTTGATATAACATCGATATATATATATATATATATATATATATATTAAAATGAAAGGCACAATTGGCAAGATATTGCACTTTTTCCTTTTCTTTTTTAAGGGATAGAAGAGGGAAATGTAAGGGCTCAAATATTCATTTTATATTTGATATTAAAGATAAGAGAGCAATATATCATACATATTTTTTTAGTGTAATTTCGTTTAGTATTCGTAACAGTTCTAATTATGCAGATCAAATTGAATGACTTGTAAAATATACGAATTAACAAAGCTAAAAAAAAGTTAGCATTTTTTAGCTTAATTCCAAAGTGCAAGCAGAGAAAATATGAAAAGGTTCCAATAGGAAAAGGCTTTCAGTATTTTAAGCAGTGAAGAACCTTGCAACTTTGCATTTTTCCGTCCATTCAACCAAAATTCTAAAAGTTAGCATTATACTGAAGCTATATGACATGCTTAAGTCGGAAAGAAGCAACCAGTGCGTATGAATGTTACCTGGAGATCATTTGGAACAAATCCTGCAACAACAGCACCACGGGTGGCACCAATTGACATGAACATAAACAGAGATTTAAAATAAATTCCACTAACATAAAAGAAAAAAGGTCAGCTTAAATAATATACATCTGTGGAAATCTCAATACAAGACCATCTTAGTTTGAAAAAAATATAAGACGATCTTGACAAATACAGAACATAAACTCCACCAACAGAATCTAAAGAAAAATGAAAAAGGTATTTTTGAGAGCTACCAGCTGCACCAAGCTTTTCAGCAAGCTTCTCGATCATTTTGAAGTTCTTGGCACTTTTCAACCCTCGACCCCCAGTGAGTAGTGACCACAATTCGTGCACTTCCGAGGTCAGGGCGTTCTGTATCCTGAGATTTGTGCTGCACATACCTAGACTTACCAATAGAATCTGCAAGTTAATTATGAAAACCATGAGACATTCTTTCTTAGCCAAATGAAACAAACTACTAATAACTGTCCACAAAAACAATCAACTAGCATGCAGTCTATTAGCAACAACAACAATTACAACAGCATGTTTCATCATAAGGCAGTGCCTAGCCAACAAATTTATTGGATAAAGATAAACAAACCTTCATCAAAGGATCAATCTGAGAAATAGAAGCCTCATTGGATTTTACATCAGTTGAGATATCAGGTACCGAAAAAGAAGTTATAATTAAAATTATTTTAATTTAAATAATTAATTAGAATTAATCACTGCTACAAATAGACAAATAATTTATGACTATACATCATCACACACAAATTACATTTTTCTAATCAAATCAAAACAAAGAAAAAGACGCAAAAAAAATATAAACAAATCAAGAATTAATTAAGGATATTCTGTACCTTACGGGAAGAGGAGCGGCGGCGGCGACGTAAACAGTACGGCGGTTGCAGCAAGATAGATCTGCAAAAAGAAAAAAGAAAAGGAATAAGAAAGAGGAAGAGAAGAGGAAAAAGGAGGAAAGGAAAGGAAGGGATGAAGGGTTGTGGGAAAGAAGAAGAAGTAAAGAGAAAAAAGATGGGGTTGGAGAATTCTGTGCAGGAAGAACTAAGAAGTGAAGAAGAAGGAGGCTGAAAAAATTAAAAAATATAGGGTAAGGATAGAGATGGAAAAAAAAAAGAGGGAAGTTAAAAAATTCAAAAAAGAGGAAAGTTTTTTTTTTTAATTATTATTATGTTAACATATAACGACGGAAGCATGGATAAAAAAAAAATCGTCGCTATTTAGCGACTGTTAAAAAAATCTGTCGCTATTTAGCGACGGACTATTTAGCAACAGACAAAAAATCCGTCTCTATTTAGCAACGAATAAAAAATTCGTCGGTAATTTAGTCATCTGTCTGTAATTAGTGACGAAATATAATCTGTCGCTAATTTTCGTCGATAAATCGTTGTATTCTAGTAGTGTTTTTTAATCAAAAATAATTGTTGGCATCTTGTATGCAACATTTTAGACCCTGAAGAGCTTATGAAATTGGTAAAAATAGAGATGGGAAACTTTGATGCTACTAGCTTTTATATATATAGATGGAGTTGAAGTAGTATAATAGCATGAACCGGATTCATAGAAATGAACATTTAATGTCATGGTAAAGCTTTTAATCTGAAAATGCATATATATAACATTAAATACTAATTATTTTCACTTTACTGAAAATAGTTTAGGAGTTTAAAATTAGTGCGATAGTGATTAATTACATTCTAAGAATCTTATTTCTTAAGCCCTATTTTAAAAAACTAATTTTACTTGAATATGTAGTCTCCTTTTGGGAGCATCTCGATCTTAATTACTCCATTTCACAAGCTTTAGGGCACTCGAATACTAAATTTTCTATAAAGTTTCAAATGTCTTCAACAAGTTGTGCAAGGGAATAAATGCCAATCTATGACCGAAAAAAAAAAAAAGAAGAAGATCGAAGCTCTCTGGCTATTATTAAAAGCATTAAGAAGAATAAATGACATGTTTGGTATTTACATCCACCAGTAAGAATAATGATCTTTCTATGATAAAATTCCAAATCCTTTCTTTATTTTTTTGAATTTTACCAAATTGAATACTCAAATTTTGATAAGGTATTTAAATTATATTTATATTTTTCAATTAATAGTGAAATTAGACCACTTAAATATTGATGGATTATATAACGGGATCGATCATTTTTTTAAAATTAGATAAAAATTAATTTTACAAATCGATTATATCTCATAATATACTTGAAAAGAAATAACTATTAGAGCACTGTAACCATCTATTATTTTAACGAAGTACAAAACAATGACTATTATAACCATTCAACAACTAAGACAAAAATGAATGCGTTGCAAATTGTTCTGTAGGTGTAAGCACCTAACAAGACCAACTTTATTATTATATCTTATGCATATATTTATTCATATATATATATATATATATATATTGATTCTATTCACCCAACAACTTCCTTTTTATCTCCAAAATAACTTCATAAACTTTGTGATGGTCGCATAAAGACTTGGAAACGGTCTCCTTTTTCAAGCATCTCTTGCCCCACTCCACAAGCTTAGGACACTCCACTTCCATATTGATGTTCCCTAGCATCTCAAATGTGTAAAAGAAGGTATAGAAAGGAACAAGTGCCAAATCTATGTAACCAAAGCTTTCACCTCCAAAGTATAGCTTGTCACCAAGTTCTTGCTCCAAAATCTTGAAGTACTCAATCAAGTCCTTCTTTGATGCTTCTTTGACTTCACCTTTAGATGCCCACAACATCCGTGCTGTAGGATATATCTGTAATATCTCAAGAATTGTGAGATTGCGAGTTAAAACAATTGGACTCATTTTGAGCCCAATAAGTAAATAAAAAAGAGATTTAATTAAAAATAAGATATAATTAAAAATGAGATATAACTAACCTTGCTGTCGATATAGCCGGCCCAGAACCTAGCATGAGCTCGTTGGTAAGGATCAGAAGGCAACAATGGAGACTTGTGGTTCCAGACCTCATCAATGTATTCGACTATATTCATGGACTCGCAAATGGGTCTGCCATTATGAATCAAGACAGGGATTTGCTTGTAAATTGGGTTCATTTTCAGAAGAAGAGGGCTCTTGTTGCTCAAATCCTCTACTCTTGACTCATACACTAAACCCTTCTCTGCTAAGGCTATCTTGACCCTTGATGAAAATGGGCTAGCATGCAGTTCCAATAAAACTAGCTCCTCAGACTTGCTCATGGTTGATGATTGCTCTATAATATTGTAAGATAGTTAATTTTTGTGTTTAATTTTGCTCCAACTGAGGCCAGGCCAAGGCAAGTATTTATATGAAAATTTCAAGTTAATTGTCTAATTCTAGGTTCTTCGAACGTGTTGTCATTGCTCACATCAGCGTCCAAATGAAACTAACTCCTCCATGATCCATGACCCATGACCATGGACCTTTGCACTTGAATTTTCTTCCATGCTTGTTCTATATGTCTTCCTAGTCAAAAGGTTATATATGTAAAATTAATGTCACGATCTTTTTAAATAGGTTTTTACTTCTCCCCTTCAAATAAAGTGACCAAATTTACGTATGCTATTACATATTGGTTGAAGAATTATTACTTTTCTATTTAAAATTAGTTTTTGTACATTTTCATTTTTTCTAATTAATAGGGTGATTAAATATTCTAAATACAAATCAAATGTACCAAATATATAATTATCCTCTTTTATTATGTGAAATTTAATTTCACAAATAAATAACATGGATTATACATCTCATAATATTTTTTGAGAGAATTAATAATTAGTAAATCACTCTCTCACTAACTTTTTTATTTTTTTTATTTTTAAATTAAAATTGTAATTTTTTTAATAATCAATGGCTTAGATTGACTATTTTTTATTTTGAAATATGATTAATGACTTGGTTTGAAGGTGGATTATAAACTTTCTAGTTGAAAAGACTATATTTTTATTATTCACCAAAAATCTAAAATTTCATACTAGTAAAACTGTAAATAAATTGATAGTAATTCACGAGACTAAACCCGTTTAATCAAATTTAATAAATTGAAATTATTTAAAGGAAGTTCAATATAATTTTTTCATATTTATGTATAAAAATTTAGATATTCAGATAATAATTAAAAAAAAAATTGAACCATTCTAACTTGGATGTGTATATTTATTACCAATTTAGAATCAAGCTAATAAAGATTTGCTTGAAAGCAAATTATTCACTGTAATGTCATCCAATGCACAAATAAATTAAATAGTGCTAATTCAAAAACATTATATCAACTTTAAAACATAATTCAAGTACTGAAAAAAAAACAAAAAAAGAGTACAAATTAAAGCTCCCATTCAACACCAGACATCTTTCTGACCTTCAAAATAAGTTCATTAACCTGGTTATGGTCTGCATGCATCTCTTACACCAGTCTAAAAGTTTAGAGCACTCCCTTGTCATGCTGAAGCTTCCAAAGCTTTCAAATGCCGTAAAGCATGGGTAGAAAGCAACTAGTCCCAAATCTATATGCAGCCAGAGGTTTCACCTCCAAAATATTGCTAGTCACCAAGTTCTTTCTGCAAAATCTTTAAGCCCTCAATCAACTCTTTCTTTGCTAAAGGAGGTGAAAGGAGGCACAAACACTGACCTTGATAGTTTTTTTATTCTTTGAACAAATAAAAAAAAATTATGCGCAAAAAATATATATATATTTAATTTTTAAAAATTTACTACTCCACATTTTTTAGCATGATTAACTTTCTGTTTATCCTATTATAATCATAGGAAGGAGGTATATATAAGACTTGAATTTAAGTTTTTGAAAATGTTCTATTTAGTCACTAATAATAACTTCTCACTGATTACATATACACATTTGTATCCCAAAATTATCCATGCAAGAAAAATTCTGGGATTTGCAAGAAAACACTTGAATGCTATATATATATATATATATTATAAATTTAATTACTGGATATAGTATTTCAGAGTTTGAAAAAAAATTTTGAATGCAGACATGGGCAGCAGCATAGCAAGTAGACTTCTTTTTCTTTTGCTTCTTTGCTTTTGCAATTGTTTAAAGTGACTCTAGACCCCACCCTACCCCAACCCCCACCACTTATAGCTAAAGGATCATTCTGCTTATAATATTCGGTATTATGTATGTCAAATTTTAGACTAATTATTAGACCCTGAAGAGCTGAATAATGTTGGTAAAAAGTAGAGATGGGAAACTTTGATTCAACTAGCTTATATATAGATGGAATAAAGTAGTATAATAGTGTGGATTGGATTCATAGGAAATTTGATTCTCCAGCATTTCAAATTAATTGGTAGGAGTTGTTTTAATTTAAGCGATATTTTATGTTTAGAATACAATATATGTAACCATTTTTTATCGAGAGATTTAGATTTTTTTAAAATTAAATCCAGTTAATCTTTATATATATATGACATTGAATAATTATTATTTTCACTTTATTGAAAATAGTTTAATAGTATAAATTAATGCAATAGTGATTAATTATATTCAAAAGGCCAATTGGTCAAAAAAATTCAAACCTTTACGAGTAGGTGCAATTTTAGCCCACTTTTTAAATTTTGGCATATCTAGCCTAATTTTATAAATTAGTTGCAATTATAATCAAAAGTTGATTTTGGTAATAAATTAGTTACAATTAGCTCCCTATATTTTGACAGGCTGCAGAAAGATCTCTTATATATTTACATATACCTCCCTAATATTTAACAAATTAGTCTATATTTTAGCACAAAAAAAATTAAAAATTTAATATTTAAAATATAATTTATTTATAGTTTGTAAAATTTAAAAACTAAATAATATATTATATTAATATAAAATTTAATTATTCACCAATAATATTAGTAGTTTTGAGAAATTAAATTTTTTGTTTATTTATAAATTTATTTTAGTTTTTAAAATTATACATGACACTTAAATTTGTCTATATTTTGAATATATAAATGCACAATTTACTATGCATATTAATATATTATTAACTTCTACAATTTATTATTATTATTATTATTATTATTATTATTATATTTCACAAAATAAAATGTGAAAAAAAGAGAGCATAAAACATGTAAATATGTAAAAAACCACTCACCAAATCTTCAATGCTAAACTGGTAGACGCCATTTCGCCGATTGCTCTTTGTACTTCGCCATGTACTTCTCCGCCTCACCATCTCCAGCTCCTTTCTTCCCTTTCTTAACATTCTTCTTAATAAAATCCTCCGCAATTTTCTCCAATCTCCTTTCCTCCTCCTCCGCCTTCCACTCCTCCAGTCTCTTCTCCGCATTCACGTG
>CATIWO010749873.1:0-18417 GCA_949673435.1 Macaranga tanarius | reverse complement strand
AACTCTTGATAATAAACTTATTTAACATTGTACTAAGGGTAAATATTCAAATAAACAAACACTTTGATCCAAATGAATATTTTATTACCATGGGGATAAATATACAATGTCTACATACAATAATGGCCCTAGGGCACATCTATACTAACAAGTATATGGGCCGAATTCTCTTCTTTAGTTTAGACCTATGTTAATTAACTATTATGCTTTATGTTGGTGGCTAAGTGTAATAGTTAGTAATAACTTTAGTTTCCTTTATTATTATTAGGGTTTTATGGTGTTAGAGTGTTATAAAACACCAACCTTTAGGGCTGTTTTAATCAGATTAGAGTGAATAAAAATTTCATTTATATCCTTTGTATATTTGCTTGAATTCTTGAATTCTTGTTGAATTCATAAACCACTTATCAAGGAATTGATTTATCCTTATGGCGTGTTAAGGGTTAGGGTTTAAAGAACTTTATTTTCTTTAGGTTCTAATTCTTTGATCAACAAATCTCCACAATTTGATCTAAGCGATTCTTGGGCTTTAGAAATCAATTTGTCTTAGGTTTCTAAGATAGTAACTCACGGGTTCATAAGTATAAGGGTTCGTGGTTCTATTCCTTAGAGGTTCTAAACAGAGTGTCTTCTTCCTTCTTCTTCTTCAAGTATAGAGAATACCAATATACAAAAGTGTTGTGTGCTTTCAAGTTAAAGCCATTGGTGTACAAGAGTTGTATAAGTTCAAGTCCATCATTCATTGGAGGTTGCATCCTTGTTCCATACATCCAAGCTTGGAGCGGTTCTTGCAAGCACCTTAGGTCAAAGAGGAGAGGCTTGTGGCTAGAGCTTCACCATCCTTAGAAGTCTTCCTTGTGCAATCCGTGTGTTTCATGCTAGAGGCTTCACACTTGGGGAGCTTGAAGCTTGTAGATCAACACCAACCAAAGCTTAATGAGCGTGCTACCAACTAGGGAGTTTTATAAGTATTACCAAACCCTTAGTTGCTAGGTCTTATGTTGTGAATGCATGACTTAGTTATTTGTTGTTGAAATATTATCCTTGATGCATGTTTAGCTATGTACATCTATGTGATATGATCTTAGGTCTAGATGTGGTTTATGTATAATGCAAGAGTTACATGCAATCAAAATTTTTAAATTCCGCACTTTTGATTGTTCCATGAACCACACCTCCTTCATATATAGCATGCAACAACATACATATCACATATATACATTGAACATGCAAAATGGATGAACAAATAAGGAGTGATCATGGGCCTTTCCTAAGCCTATTCTAACACTTAGAATATTTACAAGTAGGCCTAGCCCAAGAAAAGCCTTCATTCCATGAGCCTCCTTATTCACCATCATCATGGACCTTGATCCATGCCACCAAAGGTTGAATGGGCCTCCAATTGAATATTTCAATCTTCAAGTCACAACTCTTGTGATGTACATTCAATCCTTGGTGTACCAAAGAAAATAATTTACATCATAATCCATGCAACTAATACTTAATTATATAACCATTATAATAAACTTAATTATTATTACAAACCAAGGATGTAAACTAAGTCCATGATCAATCCTTTCATGAATGACAATCATACATTTAATAATATACAACTATTGCATGTTTTTTGAAGTAGCAAGTCAAGCAAACATGTGTAAGATATTGTAAAGATGCATCATGTAAGTATTGTGCACTAAAGGACACCTCCAAGCATCAATCACATTGATGGGACAACTTTGCACACGGCCATGTCCATTTTGTGTGCTGAAACGGCATGGTACACGACCATGTGCTCATGTACACAGCCGTGTATCACCTATGTAAAATAGGTAGAATACTACATGGTCGTGTGTCCTCTACACACACAACACCAAATGATGCTCAAAGTCATAACACTTGCAACCAACATCATGTTTAATCACAACACTTGCAATTAACATCATTTTAGCATATAATTCATGTGATAATAGGCTCTGATATCACTTGAAGGATGAAGTTCATGCAATAACTAAAACATGCGGAATTTTAAAATTTTTTATTGCATGCAACTCTTGCATCACACATGAACCACATCTATCCCAAAGATCATATTACATAGAAAATACATAGCTAAACATGCATCAAGGACAATATTTCAATAACAAACAACCAAATCATGCCATCAAAACACAAGACCTATCAACTAAGAGTTTGGTAACACTTACAAAACTCCTAAGTTGGTAGCACGCTTGACAAGCTTTGGTTGATGTTGATCTACAAGCTCCAAGCTCCCTAAGTATGAAGCCTCTAGCTAGAAACACGCAAATTGCACAAGGAAGATCTCCAAGGTTCCACAAGCCTCTCTTCTTTAACCCAAGATGCTTGTTAGAGCCCCTCTAAGCTTGGATGTATGCAACAAGGATGCAACCTCCAATGGATGATGGATGTGTTATTGTACAACTCTTGTACACCAATAGCCTTGACTTGAAACCATACAACCCTTGTGTATATTTCAATTCTCTACACTTAAAGAAGAAGAAGAAAGAAGACACTCTCAATATTTTTCTTTCTTTTATAAGAATATCAAATTTGCTCTCAAAATGTCAAATGTGTTAGAAGTGTTGTTGTCTCTACACTCTCCACTAACTTAAACAAAAGCCAATTTGATAATAACTTAAGTGTTTCACACTCAAGCCACATGCATTTTCATAGCTTGAGTGTCTCACACTCAAACTATATACACTTGATAGATTGAGTGTCTCACACACAATCTATATGCATGGCTTTGCTTTTTGAGTTAGTGGGTGTTGTTTGGTTACATGGATAACTTTAGCCTTTGACCTCATTAACCCTTAAAGAGTTGGGCTAAGGTTATGAGCATATGGGTTTCTCTAATACTTAGATAAGGCCCACTTCAAACCAAATAAGACAACTAATAGGCTGATTTAAACTCTTTAAATAAAGCCCATCTTAAGTCCATCTCTATAAATATAAATGGTCCATCTCATGGTCCATATATAAATAAACTTGGAGGAAAATATTAATTTAGTCCCTCAACTTAATATCACATATTAAATTAAGTTCAAATTAATATTTATTTAATTGTAATAAAGTCCCAATCTTTGAATTTAGATTTTGGGATATGCTAGATCCCCACATACGCGCAAATCCAATTCAATTAATTTAATTAATTAATTAAACTCTTTAATTAATAGTTAAATTAATATTATTCTTCAAATATGCAACTCTTGTGTGTGTGACTTACTAGGTTCAAGTCTAAATGGCAATGGAAAATAATATTTACTCTTAATATTATGGAAACTCTTTCCATGCTAAATATGAAATCCCAATTAATCACATTTAGTTCCCACAAGTCGTGAGTGACCCTTAGCATAGATATCATGACTACCCAATTAGAAATGAATGTTATATGTAGATCCATAAGAACCATAGAATATAATTACCGTGCACTAATGTCCCTTCATTACAAGATCCTGATATCGGCTAGAATCATGGTTTAGTCAAACTCTAATTGCCTCAATCATACGACCTCATCTTCAGTTTAATTCTCAATAAAACACGACTATTACTAGAAATTCCTTTCTAGCACCGAAACTCTTTTGGGTAAGTCGAGTTTGACTTGACTAGGTAATTATTCATCAAGAATAACTTAGATAGCATAGAATCTTATCCCAGTTCACTCCAGGTAATGAATTACATCTTAGCCGATCACTCATTCCTACATATAACCAACTAGAGCCACCATACGCTATATACCCATGCATGGCTAGCACAAGTATATAAGCGGTAACAAACTCTAACCAACTATATGTGGATGATCGTGTCACCTCAGGTCATATGCACCATTATGTCCAAGATTGTGATTGTTGACTAAAGTAAATTTCCATGCAATCACAAATCTTACGTCACAGTTCAATCCACCCATCACATAACTACCCACATGTCTATTCTAATATCTCATATAAAGTAGCATGAGACTCACTACCTCTCACTATTGATATCACATACCGATCAAGAAAAATAGACAGAGGTGATGATAGTTTAGGGATTAATACTACCCTTATATTAATACGACTATGAACATTTATAGTATATGTACCAAATGAGTTTGTCACTCATATTATCAACTCTTGATAATAAACTCATTCAACATAATACTAAGGGTAAATATTCAAATAAACTTACACTTTAATTTAAATGAATATTTTATTGCCATATGGATAAATATATAATGTCTACATATAAGAATGGCTTTAGGGCACATCTACACTAACATAAATCACTGTATAATTTGCATCAATTTAAAAAAAAAATAACAAATTTTTTATTTTTATGAACAATTGTTTTCAATATCATATGCATATAAGTTTAGTTTTTATTTTTTATTTTTATAGAAAAATTTAATATCATATACACATAATTTTATTTTCTTAATTTTCTATCATTATTTAACAAAATAATATAAAAAATTAAATTTTTGTGATTAAAAATATCAATTATAAAAATTCAACAATAATTTATCACATCAAAAAATGTTCATAAGTTCAACGAATAGAACTAAAATTAACCGTATGTAATTTAAGCAATTATATCCCGCATATACTTTAATCAAATTAAACTATAAAAAATATACTTGATAAAAATAAAATATAGCGTTTATTTTTTCTATTATTAATATGTTATAACACTTGTCCTATAAAAATTAAAATTACAATAGTTTTTATATGATGAATTTTTGTTAAACTTTTATAATGATTTTTTTAATCATGTACTTTGATTTATATTAACTTTTAAAAATTATGATAAGAAGAATAAAAATAAAATAATGTGTTTATGATATTTAAAAAACTGTTAATAAAAAGTAAAAAAAAAAATTATCTTTTTTGTAATTGGTGTAAATTTTACAATGATTTAGATAAGTTAAAAGGTAAATTAATAGTTTTAAAAAAATAATTGACTATGCTAAATTTTTTAATGCAAAAAGAAAATGTAAGCTTAAGCACAAGTAGGTTTATAATATTAAACATTAAATAGTGAATTTGAAAAAAAAAATTAGAAAAATGCTAGTTTAGGAATGATAATTAGTGAAAACAACAAACATTTCAAATAAAGGATAATTATGTAATTTATAATTTGAAAAAAAATAAATAAAGAGTATAAAATAAATGGATGGAGTGCAAAAATCTCTACCCAAGCTATTAATATGTAGAGGTACATATTTAGATCATACATAAAATAAATAGTAAAGTCCAGTTTAATTAGTCAACGTCCAATAGTTGATTAATTAACTAATTTTAATTACTTAATTAACTACTTTCATAATAATATGCATTTACTACCAAGTTTTCTATACTTTTATAATTAACTACTTTTATAATAATATGCATTTAGATCATACATGAATTTACTTAATTAATGCATATTTTATAATAATATGCATTAACTACTTTTATAATAATATGCATTTTTAAAATTTTCTATCTTTAGTTTGTATAATAATAGAGATATATTATAACAAGGCCTTCTATGTGATTATCATGTTTCAAATTCTACTAAAATCTAACACCATGAGTTAGTAAATGCAAATTATTATAAAAGTTGTTAATGAGCTTTTATATTGCATGAGAAATGCTTGAATCGTTTATTACAACGGATAACATATGAATAACACCATCACTACAAAAATGTGAGTTAAGGGGGCTAATTAAGGTAACGATAAAAAAATTAATTGTACCCAAAACTTTCAACTTAAATAATTTAAGGACAAATTTTGTTATTGTCCCCTACTCTTTTAAAAATTAATAATTGAGGATGACAAAATTACTCTATTAGAAAAGAAAAAAAAAAAAAACTTTTTGAATACAACCTACATTAAGTTATAACTCTATTTATTCTTATTTGATTTTTACTCCATCTTATTTTTTTCTTTTTGGCAGCTTCTTATGAATGAAACCCTAGATTATAATTTATTTTAGTAACTATATTTCCAAACAAAGCAACAATATAGATCCAATGAAGTATAAAACCATCCACTTTTCAAATTTTCTCAACAAGTTCAATACCTTCTTCATCCTATTGAATAGGAGGTTTGCACTCTTTTCCTATCCTCTTGCTCTTACGTTATGTACTGAAAATTGATAAAATTGATTTTGATTAAATTGGAAGATTATATCAAATATACAAACTAATTTTGAAAAGAAAAATAGAAATAGCAAGGTTAATTAGTCTATGCAAAAATCCTATTTTAATGTTTTGAGTGATTGAAAAATAGGTTGAATAATGTATTGAATGTGGGTTGCTATTATTTATTTTTTTAAGTAATGGGAGAGGAAAATTTTAAATATATAAAATGTTAGAAAGTAGGTTCAAAATAATAAAATTAAAATTAAAAATTAATATAAAAAGTAATTTTATGATGGATTATAAAGACAATTGTTTAGCCTACTTTTCAGACAATCTTATGCCTCCTCACAAAACATATAAAGTCATTAAAATAATTCATATATTGGCTTTCATAACAAGCATTAAAATAATGGATAAGATGCAAATACACTTTTAATGTTTTTCAAAGTGCAAATATATCCATATTATTTTAAAAATTACATATTTAAAGCCCTCTTATAAACGATTTTTATTTTTAAAGTTATCCGGATCCACTATCTCTTATATGTAGTTTTTAAACAATCTTACGCCTCCTCACAAAATAAATAAAGCCATTAAAATAATTTATACATCGGCTTTCATAACAAGCATTAAAATAAGGGATAAGATGCAAATACTTTTTTTAATGTTTTTTGAGGTGCAAATATATCCATATTATTTTAAAAATTATATATTTAAGTTCTTGTAAACGATGTTTATTTTTAAAAGGCATAATACATCCGCAACTCCCTGTACTTGGCACAATTGGTCAATTTAACATCTCAACTTATAATTTTGTCATTTCAACACTTGAACTTTTTGCCTAAAATACATTAATCTAATGACATAATACATCTACTATCCCCTATACTTGCCACTTTTTGTTATTTTGATGCCTCTACTTGCAGATTTTGGTTAGTCAAACCCTTAAAATATGGCACATACTGATTCGTTATTCCATGCCACATATGATGAAATGGGTTTAAAAATTATATTTTAGGCAAGTTCAGTTGTTGAAATGACAAAACTATAAGTAAAGGTGTCAAACTGACAAAAAGTGGTAAGTATAAGGAGTTGTGGATGTATTATATCTTTTTAAAATTAATGGGATCCACTATCTCTTACACGCATGAAAAAAGATGTTAGATAAAGGTACGATTTGCCCCTAAAGAAAATCTATAAATATTTAAACACAAATTTTTAAAAGAAATTATTTAAACTCCTCATTTAATAATAATATTAAACAATAGTTTATTTTTCATACTCAAAAAATATATTAATGCTACTATGATGTTAAAAACTTTTACATATAATTTTTTATGTGAATACTTTTAGAAAAATTTGTATAAATTCATTAAATTCCATTTCAAAAAATTAAAAATATTTAAATAAAAATATTTCTATATGGGATGAGATTGATTTTTTTTTTGTTTAAATGTTTGTAATTTTTTAAAATGGAATAAGATGAATTTATACAATTTTTTAAAAAAAACAAATTCACATAAAATTTACATGTACATTAGTAAATTATACAAGTATGAAAAACAAACTATTATTTAACACTTTTATCAAATGTAGAGTTTAAATATTTATTTAAAAAAATTGTTTTCAAATGTTTATAAATTTCTATAAAAGCAAATTTGCGCCTCATTATAAGTGCAAAAATACACCTTTATCTAATGTCTTTTTTCATACTTGTCAGAGATAGTAAACCCCATCAATATTGAAAATAAATGTCATTTAAAAAAAAAACTAAATATATAGTTTTCAAAACGACACGAGTGTATTTGCACCTTTCCCTTAAATAAAATAAAACTAGAAATACCCCATTAATAGAAGAATTCCAACTAGAATACAAAGATAGGATAGGATGAAAACTGCTGCTTTAAAAAATAATAAAATAAACTCACCAATAGCACCTTTTATTAAGATAATAAAAATAAGATCAACTAAGCTTACTTAGAGCGGCTTTTACTCGAACAATAAACTTACATTAATTAACAAGCAATTGTTTATTGGTTGATAACAAAGCACTTACTACTGTCCAATAAAGCACTTACTACTGTGATTGAGAAATTCGGCCAATTGCAGCAGTTGCTGCGTGTGAACAGCTACTGTATCCCATTGTTTCCTCATTTTCATAAGCTTGCAGGTCTGATAATAAGAAGCACCCTTCATGGAAAACACATTGATGGACCTACGAAGCAACACTTTCATTTCTCAGAGCTCCATTTAATTGTTCTGTAATTACAACCTTTTCGCCAGCAACCTGCTGCTTCCCTGTCGTTAAGACAGATGCTTCTCGTTTCCCCAGCTTATCAGTTTCTCCAAGTGAAGGATGTGATCTTCCACTTCCGCGTATAAGGCCTTCAATACATGATTTCAGTTCTTTATCTTTCATCAGAGATTCCAATGTCACATGTAGACCTGAATATGGAAGGCAAAAAGTGCATATATATATTCATGATCTCAAAGTACAGTTCTGTAATGTTAGCTGAAAATAGGAGACTGCTGTAATATCATCCACAACCTTAAGAGTTAACCAAATCTAATAAAAAAATTAAGCACATACGGTATCTCCAATAGTGCTTCGGATTTGTGGGGTCATTGATAATTTCCTCTGTTGCAGGGCGTGTAATGTACTCTTCTTTCAATGCTAACAAATCCTGATCATTAAATATAAAACCCATTGTTCATATGTATTAATATTTGATCAAGCAATCTCAGTGATCAAACAGCAGGGCATGATATCAAGGTCGACAATTTTGTCATGGTACCTGAAGGGGGAAAATTGCCCACATAGATGGAGCTTCAACATGTTGCCTTATGATGAAATGTGTGATGTCTGGAGTACATCGACTAGGTGGCAAAACATCAGAACCAACCACACTCTTGAAGAATCTGCGTCTTCTTTCTTCATCTTCTTCCCACCAAGCACGCAAAGGGGAACAGTCGTGGCACGATGGAGCACACACCTGAGGCATGAAACCATTCATATTGCTGACAGAACTCAAGTTATGCTCTACAAACAACATTGAAAGAGGGATCCTGAAAGTTTAATAACTTGCACCTTGCTCATGTGAAACAAATTAAAAGATTTCAGGCAGGGGGAGGGGATAAATTGTATGTATCCAAAAATAATGTCAAATACTAAAGACATGATGGGTGAATTCAGTTGTGTGCTACTTGCATTCAAACAAGTCTGTCTCCCAATCAGTTGCCAAACTCCCCTAGCAACTGCTTAACCAACTCTTGATCTAACCAATATGTTTCTGGTTTTGAAATTAATCCTCCTCAACCAGAAGAGTTATGGAATCAAGGAAACCCAAGGACTGGTAACAGACTGTAGGAAGAGGAGAAGGGGAAGGGAAGAGGATGTGAAGAGAGGGAGTACAGAAGGTTTTGAAGAAGATGGTAGTGAACAAACAAAATGTACGATGGCTAGGCTTCTGACACCAAAGCCATGTACTTTAGTATTTTACTTTGGGAAATTATAACACAGAGACCAAAGAAAAAAAAAATATAAAACATTACTTTTTTTTTGGTTTCCAATATCAGCATCAGCTGAAATAAAATAAGGGGTTTTACTTATTCATAAAATATTCCATGTCAAATTGGAAAAAAAAAAAAAAAGGCAAAGAAGCTCAACAGCACATCATAGAGGGGCTCATCCACGAATTTGACATATGATAAAATCACAAAATGCACAACACTGGTAACTTCAAAGTGCCCAAAATTGTAATGTGGAAAACATTTAAACAAATTGTCAGGAACTAGGGCTGTAATTAAGTTGTAATCGGGGTACAATTATGCTATAGTTAGGCTGTAATTAAGAGTTATTCTATGAAATCACTGATTTATAGGCTAAATTATAGGTTAATTTTCTGTATTTATTTCTGTATATATATTTTCCTTATATAGAATCTTCTACACATATCTATTTATATGTATGTTTTAGGCTGTAAAAATATATACAATAAAACAAAAAGTTCTTCCTTCTATTCTGGGCAGTATTTTCTTGATCATGGTATGAGAGCCATGGTTCCTTAGAGACCATAATCCTAGCTGTTCTCTTACCCCTGTTTAATTTTGCCTTTCATACCTGTTTTCTCTTACTATGGGGGGTCGATCAATCCCCTTTTGTGTGATTGATCAATTGTAACTCTATGTTTGAGGTTGTGTATCTCGTGTTACTTGTGCTTATGATTCAAGATGACAAATAACCAGTCTAATTCGGAGTTGCGTGCTCCTATTGGTTCAACAATAAAGTTTAATTCAAGAAATTATACCCTTTGGTCCCAAACTTTCCGTACCATCTTGGGTTCTCACGGTCGTGATCATCTTGTAGAAAATATGCCAGATTCTTTGGATAAGAATATGCTTCTTGGCGCCAATTTGACTGTGCAGTAAAAACATGGATGCTGAATTCCTTGGAACCTGGAATTGCAGATTTTGTTGGTTTTGCTTCAACTGCTAAAGAGATGTGGGATGCCATTGAGGAGATGTTTTCTAATGATGAAAATAAATATTCCAACAACCTGTTGATAATAAGCAAGGGAGAGATCACTTCCTGAATTTTTTGCTGCCTATCGAGGAATTATTAATGAATTTTGTGATCCCTAGCTTGTTTCTACAGATTTAGAGACTCAAAAACGCCAATGGGAAAATCTATTTGTGTGTGGATTTTTAATGAATTTAAATGATCGGTATAATATCCTTCTAAGTCAATTACTTGGAGATCACAAAATGCCTACACTGCAGTCTGCTTTCTAACACTTAAAATCTGCTTCTCTCACTGTCTGCTCCTAGTACAGACCCGGAACGTTCTGCCATGGTTGCACATGCAAAATACAACAGAATGGGAAAAGGCAATGACTGGGTATGTGCTTTTTGCGGTAAAAAGAATCATACTGTGGATACTTGTTGGGATAAACACGGTAAACCTAATTAAGCAAAAAAAGGTGTCAAATCATCTAATGTTTCTAAGGCACTAGCTATTATATCTGCCTCTCATGAATCTAATTCTTCTTTCAACATATCTGAAGATGTAATTCAGATTTCTAGAAGGAATATAATTGACTACTCCACTCTCAATCAAATTCTGTCACTACTCCCACCCTTCAGTCAGGTGAAGGAGCACTTGTTGCCCTCGCTGGTAATTTTTGGTTAATAGATTCAGGTACATCAAATCATATGACAGGTGATCAACACCAAATTCGTAATTTTACCCCTTGTCACTCTGTTTCAACTATTACTACTGCTGATGGCTCAATTTCAAATGCGTCAGGCTATGGTATAGTCAACTTCCTCTCTTAAACTCAATCGAGTTCTACACATTCCTAACTTATCATTTAATTTACTTTCTGTTTATCAAATTACAAAATTAGCTAATTGTTATGTAACTTTCTTCCCCACCCATTGTGTTTTCTAGGATCTCTAGATGAATACAGTGATTGGATGCAGCTCTGAGTCAGCGAGAGTCTATTATCTCAATCCCAATTCTTCCTCTATTGTTGCTATAGCCAGTGATGCGTCTCCTTATATGGCACTATCGCCTGGGTCATCCTCATCTTTCTCCATTAAAGAAAATTGTCCGTTAGCAAGTCAATTTCTAAAATAGACTGTGATGCATCTTTTTTCTGACTTTGCTCTTTTCAATCTTACTCATATGTTTAAGTGTGGATATTTTGTTCAAATCTTTGAAACTGGCATGGATAAGCTCTTTCCTAGATCTGTTAAGTGTATTTTATTGGGGTACTCTAGAACTCAAAAGGGATACAAGTGTTATGACCCAATATATATAAGGAGGTTTGTTTCAGCGGATGTCACTTTTTTTTGAGTGTGAATCGTTTTTTAAGGGTTCTCACCTTCCATCTGTTCCCCTTCTGACTCCGATGTCCACTCATGTTCCATCTTTTCATACTCCTTGCCTTCAATACCCTTGCAAGTTTGCATCAGGTGGCGACATGTGACAGCACCTTCTACTCCAACATCTGTCCCAGAGTCATCTCCTGCTCCACTATCTTCTACCAGTAACCCTTAATCTGTCTATTGCTCTTAGATTAGGTAAACGTTATTGTACCCAATATCCCATTGCTAATGTTGTTTCCCTTGATAATCTTGGGTCTTCTTTTTGCTCGTTTGCTTTGTCTCTGTCATTCATATCTATTCCTAAGAGTTACCAAGAGGCTATTCAAAATCATAACTAGAAACATGCTATGGATGAAGAGATGTCTGCTCTTCTTAGTAAGGGTACATGGGATTTGGTACCATTACCTGAGATTGTTCATCCAGTGGGAAGTAGATGAGTTTTTACAGTGAGACATCATCATGATGGTTCTATTGAATGGTATAAAGCATGAATGGTTGCAAAAACCCACATAGACACCAGGTATTAACTTTTTTGAAACTTTTTCTCCTGTTGCACGACTCAGCTCAGTTCGTGTGCTCATAGCTGTGGCGATCAATAAGGAGTGGCTGATGTATCAATTAGATATTAAGAATGCATTCTTTATGGAGACTTAACCGAGGAGGTTTATATGGAGCAACAAGCTAGATTTGTTGCTCAGGGGGAGGATCATTTGGTGTGTAAATTGAAGAAGGTTATTTACGATTCAAAGCAAAGTCCTAAAGCCTAGTTTGATAAATTTGGCCAAGTGACTTTTTCTGCAGGGTTTAGGCGAAGTCAATCTGAGCATTTTGTTTTTGTATAACATAGTTCAGCTAGCATTGTAATATTAATTGTATATGTCGATGATATACTCTTATCGTGTAGTGATATGACTAGTATTAAAGAAACAGAAATACTTGAAGCATAAATTTTGTTACAACTTAGTCACTTTTCTTGGTATTAAGGTGGCTCATGGTAAACAGGGTGTTGTACTATAACAAAAAAAAAAACATGCGATTAATCTACTACTAGAAATTGGTCTTTTAGGGCCAAAACTAACAGATGTTCCAATGGAAGCTAATATGAACTTATGGAAGGAGGATGAAGATTTTGAGGATAGTACACAATATAGATGACTTGTTGGGAAACTTATATACCTAACAGTGACCAGACCTAATATTGTGCAAGCTGTGGGATTGATTAGCCAGTTTATGGAAAATCCTAAGAAGTGTCATTGGGAGGCTGCTGGCCACATTTTGAGGTATATTAAAAATCGTCTAGAAAAGGATTGTGGTTCCGAAGGAATGAACATTTGAAATTAGTTGGTTTTTCAAATGCCAACTATGCTCGTGATAAAGGTGATAGAAAATCTACATAAAGTTGTTGTACTTTCGTGAAAGGTAACCTAGTACTTGGAAGAGCAAGAAGCAAATTGTAATGTCTAGGTCTAGTGTTTAATCATATTACAAGTAATCATGTATTTCATGAGAGAACAAAACATATAGAGGTTGATTGTCACTAGTAAGAATACTTGTACTCCATTTACACCTTCAAAGGACCAAGTGGCTAACATTCATTAAGGCTCCTAAGAATGAAGACTTCATCAGACTAAGTGAAAGGCTTCACATGATGGACATTTATGCTCCATCCTGAGGGGGAGTGTTAGTAACATATCTATGAGATCCCTGATTTATAGGCTAAATTATAGGCTACTTTTCTATATTAATTTCTGTTTGTACACACATCTATATATACGTATGTGTTATGATGTAAAAATATATACAATAAAACAAAAAGCTCTTCCTTCTATTTTGGGCAGTATTTTCTTGATCACGGGTCAACCTTGATTAAGGCAAATCAACCTTAATTATTAGGGGACAACATCTTTGTAAATCACTTATTGATTCAATGGAAAAAAAAAAAGTGAAATATTTCACCCGAAGAATTTTTCCACATGATATCATAGTACTAGGTTAGAAACCTAGGGAATTTTTTTCCTTCAGGCCTTCATTGCCGACGAATCAACTGCTGCTGGCAGTATCCATGCTGCCACCAACAGTCTCATCAACAGCAGCAATGTATAGGAAAAAAAAATTGCTGCCACACTCATTTTAGGTCTTCATTGCCATTAAACTATATCATCATTTATAATTCACCTTCTCTCAAACATCAAATATGTCTACTACCACAGGCAAAGTCATTCCCCACAACACAGAAGAATTGCAGATAGTTCAAGGGGCTATAACACCAAGAGAACTACAGCAAATCAATGCTGCCTATATATTGAATGGAAAAGATTACTAGAAACTGTCCCAATTGATTAAGACTATTATAAAGGGGAAAGAAAAGATCAGCTATATCTAAGGGACTGGGTCAAAGAAGGGAGACCCAAGATATACCACAAAGGAGGAAGAAGACTTCATAATAATGGCTTGGCTTTGAAACTCCATGTCACAAATCAGCGATACTTGTATGTTCTTACTAACAACTCGAGATGTTCGGGAGTCTTTTTCATTTCTATAACCTGGTAATGATCAATCTCATACCTGTCTAAGATCTCTCCCTCTAAGTGTCCTTCCAATGCCTTCCAACACCGAACAAGCCGCCATCCGCCATCGGTGACAGAGCCCTAGCCACAATCTCATGTGGTGGAAGCATTTCTCTATCTCCATCACCTTCCACATCCTCCTCATCAATCTCATAAAACTTCTTATACCGCATGCTCTTTCTCATCACCATCACCATAACTGGCACATTCACCTATGGCTGGTGAAACTTCGCAGAGTTACTAAAAGATGCAAAACTCATCAGCAATCTTTCATGTGGCGGTTTCGGAATTGAAGGAATAAAACAAGATGACAATGACGCTGATGAAGAAGATGAAGAAATCGTAGAGTGATGCCGAGGCCGAGGCGAGGAGGCTCTGTGGAAAGGTTTAATTCTGAGTCTTTTAGTGATTTGGGTTGCTTACATATATATGTGTGTATATATATATATGTATATATCTTCTTATGCCACATGCTCTTTCTCATCACCATCGCCATAACTGGCACATTCACCTATGGCTGGTGAAACTTCGCAGAGTTACTAAAGGGTTTATTGCACCATTAGTCACTTAAGTTTGCCATATGTTTCATTTTGGCACTAGATTTTTAATTTTTTCCTTTTCTGAAATTTTATTTTTGTTTCAGATCAAAGTCACTCGAATATTTCCGGCCAAATTAAGCATACATGATAGAGGGTTTATTGTACAGTTGGTCACTGTCATATGTTTCATTTTAGTACCAAATTTTTAAGTTATTTCTTTTTTAGTCACTGAAGTTCTATTTTTGTTTCAGGTCGAAGTCACTCGAATTTTATAACATCAATTCATTTTTTGTTCTTTTGACCGGAATATTCGAGTGACTTTGATCTGAAACAAGAATAAAATTTCAATGACTGGAAAGAAAAAAATTAAAAATCTGATACCAAAATGAAACATATGGAAAACTTAAGTGACTAATGGTGCAATAAACCAGTTACTAAAAGATGCAAAACTCATCGGCAATGGCGGTTTCGGAATTGAAGGAATAAAACGAGATGACGATATGCTGATGAAGTAGACGAAGAAATCGTAGAGTGATGCCGAGGCCGAAGTGAGGAGGCTCTGTGAAAAGGTTTAATTCTGAGCCTTTTAGTGATTTGGGTTACTTACATATGTATGTATATATATATATATATATATATACATATGTTATATATATATATATATATATGTTTGTGTGAGGTTTTGGACGGAGTGAGGACCATTTGAAATTTTATTTTATAATATGGGACCCATTTCCTTCTTCATAGTTACCACATCAGCATGACATTAACGGTGTTAATTTGCAAGTCATTTACCATTATAAGAGGGGCTAAAAACACAGAAAAAACTTAATTTTGTGCTTAAATGGTCCAAAAAAAACGTAAATGGCATGTGTGCTCCTCGATATAAACATTAGGAGCGGAAATGCACCTTTGCCCTTTTAATTATTCTAGCCAAAGAAAGCAAGAGAGGCATAATGCTTGAGCCTAAACAAGCCAACACTTCAAAAATTTTATCTAATAGCAGGGGCTAATGGTTTAAAAAAAGGGATAATGACATTGGAAGTCCTATAAATTATTGCTTTTTTACAATCAAGTTCTAAAAGATATTTTTTTTTCCAAATTGAGTCCTATAAGTCAAAAAATCCTTTTATATTAGTCCTATACCGTCAAAGTTAACAGAAATTGCTGAAGTGCATATTTTTTTTATTCAATTTTGACATGTCAGCTGCTTATTCACATTAACTTAGCCATGTGGATTGCCACATAATACTTTAATAAGACTTCCACTAATAATGTAAAAAGTTTAGGGATTAAGTTCAAATTTGGTAACAAATAAAATTTTAATTAACTCCCTCTAACTTTATTAATGTTTCATTTATATCATTTCTCCCATCAAAACAACTCACTACAAAAAACATTCATCTCCTATTTCTGTCAAACCCATTTCCACCACTATCACCAACAAAAAATTAGAAAGCTTTAATGAATTGCATCTTAATGCAATTAATTACGTGGGATATCAACAAAGGTTTTTATTCATAATAAAATCAATAAAATAGAAACATGACTCATTATATTAAAATCCTTTAAACAACATAACAAAGGGTAAATTGTTCCAATGGTTCATAACAAAATCCAAAAAGTAGAAACATGATTCATCATATTAAAATCTTTTTAAACAACATAACAAAGGGTAAATTGTTCCAATAGTTACTAAACTTTATACCTAATTTCAAATTTATCATAAAACTACGATTTATGACTTTTTGGTTGCTAAAGTTTTATTTTAGTTTCATGCGTGGTTCTTCTTAAAATTTTTGATCCTTGAATTGTGCTAAATAATCGTTTAAGTCCTAATTTGAAGATATTTTACAAATAAATCCATATTTTTTATTACATTTATAGAAAATAAGGAAATATTTGAAATTTATCTTAAGAAGTAATTCTTTCACTCATAATTTAAGCACAAAAGCTTAATGAAAAATAGAACATAAAGTTCAACCTCTAATAATCCATCAGGATTGACTTCATTCAACAATGTGCAAAATGAAGTGAACCAACTCCTTGAGCAATTCCATACTAAAGAAATACTTGGTGATTCAACATATAAGAGATAAGTCTTAACCATTGAAGTAGACATACTAGTAAATGAAAGGTAAGATGTTATAAAAAAATGAGATAAATTTCAAATATTTCATTATTAACTATAAATGTATAAAACAAATGGATTTATTTGTAAAATATCTTCAAATTTGGACTAAAACTGTTATTTAACAAAATTCAAGGTTCAAAAATTTTAAGAAGAACCACACATGAAATTAAAATAAAACTTTAGTAACCAAAAAATCATAAATTGAAGTTTTGTAACAATTTTGAAAAAACAACTATAGTTTGGTGACTAACCAGACAATTAACCTGGAAAATAGAACATAAAGTTCAACCTCTAATAATCCATCAGGATTGACTTCATTCAACAATGTGCAAAATGAAGTGAACCAACTCCTTGAGCAATTCCATACTACAGAAATACTTAGTGATTCAACATATAAGAGACAAGTCTTAGCCATTGAAGTAGGCATATTGGTGAATGAAATGTTAGACGTTATAAAAAAAATGAGAGAAATTTTAAATATTTCCTTATTTTCTAGGAAAAACCCATTAATAAGTCCTTGAACTTTCACGTTTTATTTTGTTAAGCCCCTATTCTTTTATTGCATTTTATTAAGCCCTTTTACTATTATTTCTATTTTATTAAACCCTTATATAATTATTTTTATAAACAATAAAAACTTTTGAGGGCTATTTTGGTAATATCATTTATAGGGTAAAATGTACCATTAGTCACCAAACTTTGCTCGAAATTTCATTTTGGTTCCAAAACTTTAATTTATTACTTTTCAGTTACTGAACATTAATTTGGAAAACATCGAGAGGTTACCAATGAAATTCAGGCCAAAATTGCTTACGTGGCATGCCGGAGATGCCACGTCACGTGCCACCTAAACTCTCTAGGCCACGTCATTCAGCTTATATTAGGGTAAAATGTACCATTAGTCGCCAAACTTTGCTCGAAACTTCATTTTAGTTCCAAAACTTTAATTTATTACTTTTTAATTACTAAACATTGATTTGGATAACATCAAGAATTTACCAATGAAATTCAAGCCAAAATTGCTTAGGTGGCACAAGGGGTGAGCAAAAATAACCAAAAAATGAAAAACCGAACCGAATTGTTCGGTTCGGTTTTAAGAAATAAAAATGTTAATTCGGTTTAAACCGAACCGAAATATGTTCGGTTCAGTTTTTAGAGTAAAAAA
>CATIWO010749860.1:0-14587 GCA_949673435.1 Macaranga tanarius | reverse complement strand
AATATAAAGAACAAACACAAAATATGCATCTCCTCTCAGTCTCAACATACTTTAACTTTAACCAATAGTTGAATATAATTAAGCATAAAATTAAAATCCATATGTAAGAAATCAACTTAGATTAAAGTAATAAGTAAGACTTAATACATCCCCAAGCTACATAAATCAATCCTAGTACATAATAAAAATCTAGCCTAATAATATCATGTTTACAAGAACAAAACTCATGGAAATTCTTACAAGCATCATAATAGAAATTAAGAAGAATACATTAGAAACCATTTAACTTAATCTTGAAGCCCTTTGAATGCTTGAACTCCACGAACAATGATTTTGCAATTGAAAACTAAACTTAGCTAATGAATTAATACAAAGAATAATATGAATGTTAAGATGTGGTCTTTAATGTGCATAATGATGATTATTTGCATGCCCCAAGGTCACTTTATATAGGCATAGCTCGTCCTTGATTAAATTAAAAGTGGATTTCATCTTCAAAAGTTGAATCCTAGTTGAATTAGGATTACTGTCAAATTTTATGCACATTATATGGCTTTTATGAGAATTTAGCACTTGAAGATTATCAAATTATCTCTAACATTTTTCAAAAAAGTTATAGTTCTTTGTATTAGCTTTCCATAGCATTTTAAATCATGTCAATCTAAATTTTGTAGAGAAAGTTATGGGCCAAATACTAAAGCATGCTATATCTGGTATCAACGTAAGAACTTTGTAATGGCCATTACACAATAGGTAACAGCTGTTACCTACTCTCTATGCAAAATTATGCAAACGAGGCACTATGGTAATAGTCATGCTGACTTTTCTCATGCTTTTCCTTATTTGATTAGGATTTCATTAACTCCCAATTGCTTCTTACTCAAACTTTAAGTATCCAAACCCTATAAAATATGGAAAAACACATCAAATACATCTAAAAAATACATGAAACATATCCAAATATAAAATCAAAATTTAAAGTAATCCTAATCCTAGATGAATAATGAAAAACCTAATAAATTACTAAGTAAAGGCCTTAATTCTATATAAAATATAAATTAACTACCTAAAACTTATAAACTAACATATTTTAACCACAATTTATATATAATCAAGCTATAATAAGCAAAATTAATAAAATATTAACTCAAAATAAATATAAAATATGAACTTATCAACATACATGATGGGTTTCTTATGAAGAGTCGGTAACTTTATCTTCCGTATACCTCTCTTAGTGAGAAGGTCATTAGAGATTTGCATGGTGGTGGTTTTGCTGGACATCTTGGAAGGGATAACACCATTAAAGCTGTGAGGGAATGGTATTATTAGACTAAATTGAGGAGGTGTATGACTAATATTGTATTCAATTATTATACGTGTCAAACAGTAAAGGGTCATACATAAAATACTGGGTTGTACATGCCATTGCCTATTCCCAACGCTATATGGAAAGATCTTCCTATGGACTTTGAGTTAGGTTTGCTGCAAACTTAACATGGAATGGATTCTATATTTGTTGTAGTGGATAGGTTTTTCAAGATGGTATATTTTCTACCATGTAAGAAGACTACAGTTGCATCTTCTACAGCCAAACTATTCTTTAAAGAAGTTATAAGGTTGTATGGTGTGCCAAAGACCATTACATCTGATCATGACACTAAGTTTTTTAGTCATTTTTGGAAGAGTTTTTGGAATATATTTGATTCATCGTTGAATTTTAATAGTTCTATGCATCCACAAACAGATGGATAGATATAGGTGGTTAATCAGACATTGGACAATTTTATTTCGAGTATTTATATGGATAGAACAAAACAATGAGATTTCATTATAATATAAGCAGAGTTTGCCTATAATAATGCTGTTTATAGTGCAACAAGTAGAAATTTATTTTCTATTATGTATATGAAAACTTTTAATTATGCTTTGGATTATGTGAAGCTTTGAAAGGTTCTAGGTGTTAGAGTAGCAACTGGTGATTTAATAAAGCAAGTGTAACAAGTCCAAGCAAATGCCAAGAATAAACTAAAGAAAGCCAATGCCAAGTACAAGATAAAGGCAAACAAGCATAGGAAGTTCAAGGTATTTAATGTTGGAGATAAGGTGATAGTGTTCATTAGTAAAGCAAGAATGCAAGGTGGTCATAGTAACTTCAACAAAGGAAGTATAGCCCATTCAAAATCCTTTAGAAGCTCAGTAATAATGCTTATGTAGTGGATTTTCCAAATTAGACGGGGATTTTAAAGACCTTCAATATAGCTGATCTTCCTTTATTTCAACCAGCTGTGAGCTTTGGATATTCAGACAATAACTCGAGGACGAGTTCTTTGCAAATGGAGGTGAATGATGGAGGGCGTTCAGTAATAATAGCAGTAAGTGGTATTGTTGTGATTGCATCACATCCTACGATCGCAACAAGGAGGGTTGGAGTGACGAGGGAGCAATAGTCTGCTGCAAGAGTAGCAGGAAGAGGGACCGGAGGCACTACTGCGGTGAAAGCAAACAATGCGATCATATAGAGCAAAGATATAATAATGCATGTTTTGAATGATTTTAATTTTATTTAGTTGTTTTGGGATGTTATTTGATTACTACTTTGCCCTTAATAAGCCTAGGGTATAAAGACTTCATGCTAGAGTTTTATTTGATGACTTTTATTCATATTTTATCAATTTCAATTTAAGTTTTGGCTTGGATTTTCTCATCTTTAGAATTTGATGTCTAAATTTGAGGCTTAATTTGTTTCAATAATCAATCGTATGTTGATTATTCGCGCAACATGTTGTGTTAATAATTTATTAATTTATTTTTAAAAATTAATTAATTAATCTATAATGTCATTTTATTAATACTACTTAACTAATATATAAATTAATTTATATTATTTATATTTTAAAATAATTAAATAAAATATAAATAAATTTATAGTCCGCGTATTACTTGAATTTACGACAAATATACAAATAATTTTTTTTTTCTTGTTATTTTGTCATTATCTTTATCTTTATTGACTTGGGAAGAAAAAGTCTTTTTTGTCCTGTTCGAAAGAGCTTATACAATTATCCAATATGAACGTAAAAAATGGTTCGAGAAAAGCACGAGAGATCCAAGGCTTAGGTTCCAATAGCAATATTTCTAGCTAGCTGTAAACTAAAGGCAAGTGTGCTTCTCGATCTCCCCTTATGTCCTTGAAATTGCAGAAAAAATTAAGAAATCGATGTCCGATGAAAGATTTTTACTTACATGCAGAGTATTTGTTGTTACCTAATGATCATGTACATGGGCTTTTGTTGGTTAAATGAATTTTCCTAAGCATATGGTTAGCTTAACTATATGGCGTATGCTTAATCTTCATTTGTCTTTTTTAACTTTCAAACAGATTTGCTTTGAAGAATTTGATTGAAGAAAAAAGATTATTAAGCATAATGTCATTTGCAAAGGAACTATTCCTTTCTGTGTCGATTCCTCATCTTGACTGGTATGCCTGTTACTAATTTGAATTTACATAAAATTTACAAAAGTTGAGGAAAGGAGATTCGGAAGTCACACTTTAATAACTTCATTTCTTCCCCTACCACATAGCACTTTGTAATTTAGACATAGTTTTTTTTTTCTTGAATTGGAAAATTTTAATTTTCATTAAATTCTATTGTCGTATCTATTTTACTAATGAAATAATTTTTTAAAATTAATTTTGAACCCATTTTCCTATTGCACATCCAAAGTTTTAATTTGTACCTATTTTAACCATACAATCTACAAATAGAAGTTAGATAGCTTGGATGTGAAAGTTAAAATATATAAATAAAAATACAAAAGATTATCTTTTATATTGGTGCAAAAAATCACAACCTTTTTGAATTTTTAGAAATTTATATCAAACTTTAAAATCTGACAAAACTAACCCAGTTTGACATATTATTTGCAATTTTAGCATAACTGCAATTTGATCAGTATATGATATTTATGATGAAGTAGCTAATCTCTATTTTTGTGAGTTACACATCCGCATTATCTAAATACTAATTATAATAGTGAGACTTTAATTTCAATAATTTAATAAAATATAAAATGCGAATGAAAATTTTATTTAATTTAGAAAAGTTATATTCATCTTCTTGTTTACCTACTTTTAATCCTTCATATAAATGTGAGACTATAATAATATATGTTAACTAATTCATCTCAAATGTCACATATTGTATTTTATTTTTTCATTTATGACCAAATTACAATTGTGCTAAAATTACAAATAGTAAATCAAATTGTGCTAAAATTACAAATAATATGTCAAATTGGACTATTTTTATCAAATTTTAAAGTTTGGTATAAATATATAAAATATTGAAAAAGTTGTAATTTTTGGTACCAATAAGCATTTTGTTAATTTCTGAATTGTGGTTTATTTCGTAACAAGTTATGACCATGTAATTTATATTGTTGTATATTTATTAATTTACAATTTATATTATTAATGAGGTATTAATAATTCTATCAATTATTGAGATGATTTATATATATTAATATACAATCTGTGCACCTCGCGAATTTACTATTAATATTCTATTAATTGATACTGTTTTGTGTTATGAGGCTCATATTCGTACAAGACAATTCTCCTTTTCCAAAATATTTTATCTTTTCACTTATAATTTAAGAATATTTGATTTTAGTTTTTTTTTGCTTTTAGTTCAATGGATGTGCAATAGGTTATGGTCTACATAATTAGCTATGTCCTTAATACTCACCATAAAAGTGATAAACATTTATCATTATTAGTAGATAATAGTTTTAAGGACTTGAACTCGAGACTTTTATGATGAAAATGCCAATAAAATTGATATTTGTTTTCAGTATTTAGTTTCTGGAATTGGATGCAATAAATTTTTAAAAACATTGTATCAAATTTTAGTTTTTTTATATTGAATGAAGTGCATAAAGGGTCATCATTTGAAGTGTGTGATACATTTCGTTATTTGAATACATTTCTGTGTGTATTCCGATACTTCTTCAGGAATGATAAAATTCACCAAAGAGTGGTCATGGCAAGCTTGGTTCAAGAAGCATATAATACAGAACATGATCGTCAGAATGATAGGCAGAGGTGGCCTCAAGCTGACACTATTCAATTGTGGGAGAAGTACCATTTTCAACTAAAAGATGTTCTTGAAGATGGAAGTGATAAGTCTGTGTTTGGATGCATTTATGAACACAAGTCCTCTGCTTTCACCTCTCACTTGTCAGCACAAAATGCCCCAAAAATTGTTATTGCGTTTAGAGGTACAATACTCAGGACAGAGAGCATTATTGAAGATTTCAAGCTCAACTATAAGATCTTAATTTATAAACAAGATGAGCAAAGAAGGTTTAGCCAGGCAGTGGAAGCTGTCGAGAATATAGTTGATAAAACTGGAGCTAAAAATGTCTGGTTAGCTGGTCATTCTTTGGGGTCAGCGACTGCATTGCTTGTAGGAAAAAAAAAATGGCCAGGGAAGGTTTTCCTTTAGAAACTTACCTCTTTAACTCACCGTTCTTGTCTTTCTCAGAAGAAAATCTTAAGCCTGAGATGCTAAAATTTGGCTATCATATGATGCACAGTGTAGTTACAGCTGGTATATATTGCCCGGACTCTAAAGTGTGGTGGAGATGATTTTATTTGTTCAGGCTACATTGGATATTTCGGGAATAGGAAAAGAATGGAGAATAAAGGATCTCTGCTTGGGAAAATTGAGAAAACTGCTACGCAGCATTCTTTGAGGAGTTTGATCCGAGGGAAAAAATCAGAACCCCTACATTTACTTCCTTCTGCAAATCTAACTATTAACAAGAATTCGAGTCAAGAAAATGGTTTCAAAAGAGCTCATGTAATTCAACAATGGTTGGATCCTGATGTTTCAGGAGAAAACGAGTTGCATTTGTTTGATGAAATTAATATGCATGAACATTAAAGGGCTGACAGAATTTGAACATTAAAGTGCATTACGGAGTAGGCACTCATACAATCAAGTTGACCATGACAGCAGTTTTTACTGATAATACAATTAGTTTGAGATATAGTGAAGAAGTATATATGCACTAGTTGGGGTGACAAAAATTACTGAACAGAATGGTTTGGTTTGGTTCAGTTCAAGTTGTAAAATAATTTTTTTTGATTTTATTTTATAGAACCAAATATATTTGGCTCCGTTCAGTTTTTATAATGAAAAATATGATTAAATTGCATCGAACCAAATTTACAAAATATTTTAAATTTATGTTGGTGTTCATATTTTGATTTGATCAGTTTAGCACTAATATTTTAAAATAGATTAATAATACTAGTTAGTAAATATTTAAAAACTCTTAATCAAAACATTTAATATCAAGAAAATTAAACCAACAATTTTTAAATTCATTTTAAATAATCGGTTTGATTGGTTTTCTAAAAAATTAATAAATAAAATAAACATAAAAATTAACAATAATAGATCTCATAAATATTACTAAAATAGTGCAAAATTACATAAGTATAATAGGTTCAAAATTGTAAAAATAATAAAAAAAGCTCAAACTGAATAAACTGATCAAACCAAGCTGAACTAGTTCAATTTGGTTTTTCAAATTAATTTATTCGGTTCAGTTTGGTTTTTTTAATATCTTTAATTTAGTTTGATTTTTTATATTTTTAACCGAACCAAACTAAAATGACCAATGTACACACTTATGTTCTAGAATGATCCATAGCTAGATAATTCCTTCTTTAAACAAGAAATTTGTGGCATTTGGAAACCACATTCTTAGGAAGATGCATGCAATTTAATTGCAGGAGAAATTTGTTAGATAGAGTAGCATCCCTTTTATTTATTTTTATTTTTTAGTGAGAGAAGGGAGACAAGAATCAAACCCTTAATCTATTAATATTTTGAAAGAAATTATATTATTAACCTATTCAATCTTGGACTGCCATTTCCCCTTTAATAATGTCAGTCTACATCATATGTTTTGGATTTTTCTCATGTAGACTGTTGTATGGTAATCAACTTTCTCAATTGGATCAAGGGCAAAAAAAGAAATCTTTCTCAATTGGATGAGAAAAATATCTATTTATATATATAAAGTTCAGTTACCAATTTCACTTTAAATAAACAGTGTCATCTTCAGTCCTCAATTTCAAAAAAATTAAGCTTTTACCATTGCTTTGTTTAAACAGTAGCCCATAAACAAAACGACTCCATTTTAAATTAGTGGCATTTATACCCTTGAACTAATAAAAAATGGTGCTGTCACTTTGGGTTATTTTGACATTTTATCCATTAGGCTATCTAAAGCCTTAATTTCTATTCCCTATCTAAATCGCGGTGACCCCCCTCCCTTCTTCTTGCCCAGCTCTCCCATGTTTCTTGGATCTTTTCTTCACTGTTTCGTGTTCTTCAGATTCCTACACACAGACACAATCGTCGTCTATTCAGTTTCCTCTTCGTCGTTCACAAGAAGCAAAAAATCATATCATGCGAATCAAATCTTGAAAAAAAATAGAGGCAGCTAAACTCCAAAGACTGAAGCATTTCATTGAACAGTGCAAATCCAATCCTTCAATACTCGCTGATCCTTCACTCTCCTTCTTCTACAACTAACTCGAAAGGTAGGTAATGGCGAAAAGCTATTTCAGCTCTTTTAATTTGTTTCAGTTTTTGTTAAATTCTCTTTTTATTGTTTCAGTCTCGGCGCAAAGCTTCCTTATTCTGCTTACTCTAAATCGGTAATTGCCCCTGTTCCTATTTCTGTTTCTGTTTCGTTTTCGATTGTTAATTTATTGATGAATTGATTGTATTTAAGTAATTTTTGTTTGGGGATTGTAGAAGAGCAATGTGGTAGAGGAGAAAGATGAGGAAATTGAAGATAAGGAAGTGCCTCAAGAAGTTAAAAAAGAAGAGGAGGAGGAGGATGAGATAATTGAATCAGATATTGAATTCGAAGGTGACATTGTGGAGCCTGATAATGATCCTCCTCAAAAGGTTTTTTTTTCATTTGAATTAATATTTATGTACCGTGATTATGACAAAAATTTTGAATATTTTTTAGATGGGAGATTTATCTATAGAGGTTAGGGAGGAAAATCATCAGGCTTCACAGGAGGCCAAGGCTAAAGGCATGGAGGCACTTTCTAAGAGTAAATATTATGTCAATGTTATGTGTGGATTATGCTTTTATTTTATTCACAATTTAAAAAAAAAATCAATATGATTCAGAAAGTTATTATTTTTTTTAATGTTATTTCGTGTTTGTAATTGTAATGTAGGTTAATTGGAGAAAGCAATTGAACATTTGTTGGAGGCAATTTCGCTTAATCCGATTTCTGCTATTATGTATGGAACTAGAGGTAAATATTTGTTGTCAAATTTTCTATGTATTTTTTTATTCTCTTCAAATTTGTCTTTTTTTTTTGGTCACCAAAGAGAGAAAAAAGAGAGATTTTGCTTCTTTAATAGATAGGTTGCGTAGGTTATTTTTGTAAAAATATATTAGCTTTTGGGTTTTGCGAAACCCTATTCAATTTTTACTTTAATATTTTTTTTCATTTTTTAGGAATAAAAAATAAATAAAATAAGAAAAAATTTTGAAAATTTTCTAGCTTTCCTTCTTTCTTTATTCCTAATATTAGAGAGAACATAGGGTCACAGATAGCAACTACAGAAACATTGAAAGAAAATGGCAATGGTGCCATTTAATCTTTAAGAATATAAAAAGGTACATACATTCTATAAAAGTCCTCTTTTAAGTTTCTTTCTTTTTCTTCTATTTCCAAGGGGTAAAAAACCCATAAATAATTTATTGATTAATGGATGAATGTTGGTAACAACCATCATATAATCTTTAGACATCATACATAAAGAAAGAAAGAGACAGGGACCATCCCTACCCTTATAAAGTTATTGAGATTACTCTTTATTCGAAGAATCTTGACATCCGCTGCTTCCCCTTTGTAAGTCTTGAGAATCAATCATTTTTTATTCATTTTTTTTCTTATTAGTTAATTGGGTTCATCATTAGATTTTTACACTTGAAATGTTTATTTTATTTGGTTATGAATGTTCTTAGCTGTTGATTTCATGATATTCTAGGTGGTTCTTTTTTTTTGTTTTTTGCCTTTTTTGTGACATCTTTTGAATTATTGAGCATTTTAATGCTTATGGATTAGAAAATCAGTTTTGAGAAGAATAGGAATACATCCAAAGTATGAAGTGTTATTATAATTGTTTGCTGACCTATTTTGTATTATTTAATTTCATTAGAGTGTTATTTCAATATCTGTTTGTCAAGCTCCTTTTCTTTGTTTTTTTTTTGATATATACATAAAACTGAGAATTAGCACTAGGTTACCTTTGTTGTATATTTTATTATTATTTCTGTGTACAGTATGTGTTTGTATATTGATTAAGATTAGGCAGGCATACTTCGATTTAATGAAACTAATGCGAAATTCATTCCAGGCCAATATCTTAATGAGGTAAGAAAAAAGGACTTTATATAGGAGTTCAAGAGTTTATTCAGACAATTAGATTATTTTGTGACCGAACTGACCTGTTCAAAATTTATTTTCATGTCTAATCTTATATGTTTTTTAAGATTTTTGAAATATTTTTATACTTTTAGCACGTGTGCTTGATATTCGATGTTATTGATTGAATTTGAGTGCAGGGTCAACATTTTGAAAGATACATGCAAGGTGACACATGGGAAAAGGTCAACCAAATTAGGGGCAAATTTGAATATAATAGAGAGAGAAGAATAAGGGGAAAATGCATGACAAATATGTGTCCTTTTTGTATATTTTGATATACTAAAAGATTATTTTGGCTTAATTGATTAAGAATCATACTTATGAGGTTATATAAAGCACCAAACATATATGATAACAGTGTTGAAATTTATTTCTGCATGCATTTGTCTGTCATTTAGTCAAAGACTACTGTATGGATTGTAGCTCGCTCTTTAAAATATGTCCTGAATAATTAGGAATTTTAATGCATAACATAATTCTTCATTTTGGTAGTTTGTTGTGAATTGCATACACTGCTACACTGACTTGCACTTGAAAATATTACTTAGTGGAAGGGAACTTATAGATTTGTTTGGAATTTATTAGTGTGCTAGATGATTTTTCTTATATAGGTTTCAAGATTTTGTTAGTAAGGTTTCAAGATTTTGTTAGTAAATTCTTGAAAATGTTATGGCAATCCTGCCTACCTAAATATTTCATTCAAGGGGATGGAAACATGCAAATTTAGACAAATCCTTAACTACTTGGTTCAGTAGTTCATGATAATGATTAATGAAGAGCAGTGTGAACTGTTTATATGACATATTTGTGCAAAGTAAATGGGATTGCAATATTGAGTTTGCTTTTATAGTTTTTTTTTATTGGTGTTCATCTGTGAATACGGCTTAAACATTTGTGTATGGCTCATCATGCAATATAAATGTATTCAAGTTGTGATGGCTACAAATTTCATGTATTTTATGCTTTTATAATTGTAGCATTTGCACTAATGGATAGAAGTATGCCTATAGAGCTATGTGATCCAAATTTCCATAACTAGCCATTAGACAACAAGAGATAGTTCACTGATAAAAAGGACTCATAGAAGACTTCAATGATTATATGAAAGGACCATTGCCTCTGAACTTTAACACCCAATTCCCTAAACCACTGGAGAATCATAATGTAAAAGTTATGCATTTGGAATTTGTGGGTTAATCAATGAAAGAAAAGATTTCAATGATAATTAGTTCTAAGATAAGGTAAACTGCATACCACAAGAACCATTGTGTTAAAAATAAAGATGCAATATTTTTCATTAAAGTAAGCATGCCAAGTAATTAGTTCAATGACATGTATATAAGTTTGAGTAATCTTGCAACTATGGGTTATGGTTCTAAGTTGACAAATGATGAGGGAGATGCATTAAATCAACTGATGGAGTGTTAAGATTTTATTTTTAGAGTTTTTTCTATAGGGTTCATTTTATATTTAAAAGATTGGGATTTCTTTGAAAAGATAAACATTTTGTTATATAGAGTTGAATTTGAAAGGAGAGATTTGCTTTATACTCATTTGTTTGGTTTAAAAAAATAATTTTTAATGTTTTCATAATAAATTAAATTTCAAATGTTAAATTTGTAATGTATAAGTTAAACATTAATTATCATATTGTATTTTTTTTCATCATTTTTTTTTATATTGTCAGTTTTGTCATCCCGCAGTGAAACGCGGGTGATTTTGCTAGTCTTAAATAAGGTCTAGTGGCGTATATCTTATGTTTTGAACTTTTGAACTTTTGCTTTTTGGATGTTTGAACATTTTTTTTATAATTAAATGTTTGGATCGATAAAAAATTTCTAAATTAGTATTTCTAGTAGACTGTAAGATATATACACCCATGACTTAATTTGTTTAAGTTTTGGATAGGATGTAAAAGACTCCTATTAGAAGTCTACTTCCTACTCTTTTGTAGAGTATGAGTTTTATGTTTTGTACGTAACATAACCCAGGAATAACCTAACAATAAGGCAGAACAAAAAATTCTCTCTGCATAATTTTTTCATCCTTCTTCTTCCACACAAAAATACTCTGTGTATTTTTCATTGAATATCATTCCATTGATATTTAGATTGTGAAGACATAGCCTTTGCTCTAGTAGTTAAGGCTCCGATCAACATATATACTAAGGTTTCCGCTGCAGGAAAAAATGGTCAGTATTTTAAATCTTTTTGTGATTCATTATTCTTCCCTATTTTTCCTTTCATTTATAAATAATTTTTATTATAATAATTTTTGAAATTAAACATATTTTTAATATAAAAAATTATTACTCTAGATAATTTAAAATTTTTAATTATTTCATAATTATGTTTTTGAATTTCTAACTTTAAAATGCAAATAAAATTTATCATATTTTACTACATATATATAAATACACACATACACATATATATAATTTTTAAAAATTTATTAAACATAATAGTCATTTGTTAAATTTAAAAATTTATCACATTTGATTTTAATTTTTTAATTATCACATCAACACTTTCTATTTAATTTTGATCCAATAATTTTAAATCCAAATATTATTCAAAAATTAAAAATATGACAACATGGAAAAAAGTTGCAAACATTTTAATTTTTTTTATATAAATAGATTTATATAGATTTTACAATATAAAGAGTAAATTTAATATTTTATAAAATGTCACGTCAGCATTTTTTACTTGATTTTGACCATATATCTATTTGTAATAAAATTGCTAATAATTGATGAAATTGGGACATTTTTATTAAAATTAAAAAGCTAGATTAAAATTATAAAAGGTCGTAAACATTTGAATTATTCATACTAATATGCCTAACTTTTAACTACTTTTCCTAATGAATTAACATTTTAGTGTAGTGATTTGATCTACTTAGTCTAACTCTTTAATTAATTTAATTACATATTTTACTTAAGGCCTAGTTACATAATAAATCATGAACTTTATGAGTTTCAACAATTTTAGCATGTTTTTTTTCAAATTTTACTAAAAAAAATTTTAAACTTTATATTTTTAACAATTTTAATATATTTTTTTAAAATTTATAAAAATTCATAAATTTTACACTTTTTAACAATTTTAATATATTATTTCACTTATCAACAAAAATTTTCTATTTTAATATTAAACTATATATTTTAATCAATATTTTAATATCTGATAAAATATTCAATGATTTAATGATAATATGTCACCAAACTCTTTTTAATTAAAAAAACAAAATTTAATGATTTAAAAAAAATTTCTTCTTAAAATATAACATTTTTTCAACTTGTTATAAGTTTGAAATTTCTTAATGATATTGAAATATCTTTTTTTTTTTTTCACTTTAAAATGTTAAACTTGACAACTGGTAATAATTTTAACACATTTTTTTTAAATTGAAAAAATATATTATTTTAAGATATACCATTTTAAAGCTAAATTTATAACAAACTAAAATATATATTTTTTTTCTTTAAAATAGTATAGTTTAAGGAGAAAATTTTTACTAACTCATTAAGTTCTCTTTTTGTTTAATTAAAAAGAGTCTCGATATTATATCAACATTATACCATTGTAACATTTTATCATATATTAAATTTGATCAAACAAATATATATAGTTTAATATTGAAATAAAATTTTAAAAGAACATGATAAAATTATTAAAAGTGTAAAGTTTATGATTTTTTTGTAAATTTTTAAAAAATGTATTGGAATTATAAAAAGTTCTAAAGTTCATAATTGTTTTTAGTAAAAGTTAAAAAAACATGCTAAAATTGTTAAAAGATCTAAAGTTTAGACTTTTTTGAATAATTAAGCCTTTACTTAATTATGTAATTAAGTAATATATGTAATTAAATTTTCTCTACAAGAAGGTCAAATTTAAGTTTTGGACAACAAGCTTCACACCAAAGGCTTCCAAAATAGGATAAAATAACATGAGAAACGTAAGTATGGAACTAAAATAGAACAAGCATAGTGAAAACGTGAATGCAACCAAAGCCAAGGCCAAGCATAGTGAAAACGTGAATGCAACCAAAGCCAAGGCGAACATAGAACAAATTTATCTACATCAGTGCAAACTTTGAATTGAAATTGTTGCATGATTTTATTTCATTCAATATGAATTCTAATGGACCTCTTTTAAAAAATATAATCAAGCTGATAAAATTAATTGAATTCTTGAAAATATAAGATTCCAAGCAAAAGCATTGGCTAAATAGAATTTAAGATTCTAATCATTGGCGTATAAATGAAACAACTACAAAAAAAAAAAAAAAAAAAAAAAAAAAAAAAAAAAAAAAACTATTAGAATAGTGGCAAAAATTTCTTTTACTATTCGGTCACTAATCGGGGTTTACTAATGAAAATTCTGTTGTCATAATTTTGTGTAACTGTATTTAGTGACGGTAAAATCATCCATCGCAAACAATAGTGATGAATTTGTGACGAACTATCTATTAGAAAATAGTGATGGATGGATTGATCATCTGTTATTAAAAATAAACTGTCGAAACATAATTATCCATTAGAAATTACTGATGAATTAGTAATAGAAGTGCCATCAATAATGATTCGTCACCAGTTAGTCACTAATTTATCCGTCACTATTCTATCACAATTTAGTGACGAATCATTGACGAAATGTCCGTCGCTGAACCATCACAATTTACAAATGAATTAGTAATAAACTTTTCCATCACTAACATTTTCATCAACAATCACTACTAGAATGCAATAATTTACCGACGGAAATTAGTGACGGCCAGTTTTCCGTCGCTAATTCCCGACGGATTAGCGACGGATACTGATTACCGACGGATTTTAGCGACGGATTTACATCCGTCGCTAAAAAGCAACGGATTTGAAAATTCGTCGCTAATTAGCGACGGATATAAAAATCCGTCGCTAATTTGTAAACATTATTAAAAAAAATTATTAATTTTTGGTATTATATGAATAATTCTATTAATTTTATTAATCACCATAGTACTAAATTTCAATATTAAATAATATAGTTCTAATTTTCT
>CATIWO010749848.1:0-23425 GCA_949673435.1 Macaranga tanarius | reverse complement strand
GGATTAATATTGATTAAAAGGTTGAGATTTAAAATTGGATTTAAAAGACATTAGGTTGGTGAGAGCCGGTAAACTTAGTGTTAATTAATTCTCAATTAATCATAGGTTTATCTGAGAGGAAAATCTATAATTCCTAAGATCCTTTCAAAATGAATTAGGATTAAGTAAACCTAGTTAGTTAATTTATCTTTTGAAATGGTCAATTTAAGAATAAGAACCCTAGCTTTTAAACTTTGATTAAATTTGAGTTTTTCTTTATTTTGATTTAGTGTTAGTTTTTAAAGAATCCAAACTCTATTTCATTGTCTAAACAAACAAACATAATGATTATTTCAGTATTTAATTTTCCAATCTCTGTGGGATGATATTATATTACTACTGGTCGCGATTCTGTATGCTTGTAGATTTGTATTCATCAGTATCTCCCTTTGATTTTCCAACACTTGCTTCCAAATAGGCAATTCATAATTAGAAGAGCCACTTGCACTTCCTTGCATAGGGTAGGAAGGAAAAAGTGCATCATCTTGGGGTACATCTTCTTGTTGCTCTTCATCTCCAACATATGGTACCTCCTTATGAATATCATCTCCAAAATGTGCTACTTGAACATGCTCCTCATCACCTTGATCACCCGCAATATATAGATGGGGAATACCCTTGCAACAAGACCTTATGTGTGTCAGGATAAAATGGAAAGAAGTATCTACAACTTCACCTCTCACATAGGCTTACTTAGTGAAATAGAAACACTCAACAACACGGTCAAGATCATCAAAATTAACATTAAGAGTTTTCACAATTATGGTAATAACATGACCATGAGTTAAAGGAACATCTTTACGGGTAACACAAGTTAGGAGTTAATTAAATATCCAATATGTCTAATATACTTGTTACTTATTATGAATGCACCACATTAAAAATATTTATTGAGCCGAAACTCTATTAAATTCGGACTTGTGAAACACAACATAACAAAGAACCTTATGCAAAAGCCAAAACTTTAAGTCTTTAATAAACATGGCCTTCCCCTTCTTTGGACGAAAGGGAGGTGGTAAATCGGTTAAGAATGTCCAAAACTCATCAACATCAAAAGATTTGGGCATATTACACATTCCATCCTTTTTAAAGCCAAAAACTCTTTGCATGAAAGAGTAGGTTAATTGGTGTGGCTTGCCTAACAACCTAAACTCAAGGATATGTGAATCATTAGCATTGAATTCTAAGGAGGTATAAAATTTAGTAATCAACTCAACAAATGTGGGTTCATGCATAGATACAAATTTCTTAAGGCCATAATTAGTTAATAATAGATTAAATGAGTCATGCATACCAACATCTTGAAGCAAAGAGTTAGAAATATAGTTGTAAGAAATAATTTCCCTAAACTTTAAAGTAGTAAATCTATCACCTTCAACATGAGAAAGGATAGGAAACTTAGCTTTGTAAGTGAGTGACAAATTTTCCTTTTGATATTCCTCCTCATTATGATCATCCCTCCTTGGCCTTGAAGATGAAGAATCCTTGGTCTTACCCATGTGCAGTTGATGTAGAGAAGCGAAGAAAATAAAAGAAAAAAAAAGAAAAGGGGAAGAGTGATGGAGGACATGACTTTTCAAATTTTAATTCAAAATAGGAGTAGGTGTTATATGAAAAAAGACAAAAATAAATAGAGAAAAAGTAGTAAAAATAAATAGGAAATAAATGAATGAAACAATAAAAAAATTACAAAGAAAAGAGAACAAGAAAATTAAAGAAAAATAAAAATGTGTGTAAGGGGAAGAAGACGAGTGGGCACCATATGCCAACTCGGCACAGAGCTCACGGGAAAGCCAAGTGGATAGGTCGAGGTGGCATGCAATTGCCGACTCGGTACCATCCGACTCTATTACGAGTTGGCATAGAGCCAAGGTAAAAAATAATTTAAAATTTTTTAAATCAAATGTATATATATATATATATTATAATACTAAAAAAACAAAAATTAAATGAAAGAAAAATAATGTGTAAGTGTATATAGTTAAAAGAAAAATAACATAGACTAAAACAAAATAAACCAATAAAATAAATACAATATAAAATTAATATCTTGCTACATTTAATAGTCTATAGCTTGACCATACCTTTGAGTACTTAAGGTGTAGAGAGAGAGATTGATTCCTTTGGATCAATTACTTCATCAATCAAATAAAGCTTAAGACGATGGTCGTTTACCTTGAAGATTTCTCCCTTGTTATTAGCAATTTTAATTGCTCCATAAGAATGAACTTTGACAACCTTGAAGGTACCCGACCATCTTGACTTCAATTTATCGGGAAACAACTTCAATCTAGAGTTATAAAGCAAAATAAAGTCTCCCTCATGAAACTCCTTCTTAGATATATGCTTATCATGCCATAATTTAGTATGATCCTTATACAACTTTGCATTCTCATAAGCATTCATTCTTAGCTCCTCTAATTCAATGAGTTGAAGTAGTCTTTTCATACCCGCTTTCTTCAAATCAAAGTTCAACGCTCTTGTTGCCCAATATGTCTTATGCTCAAGTTCCACGAATAAGTGACAAGAGTTCCCATATATCAATTGGTAAGGAGTAAGGCCAATGGGTATTTTAAAGGCTGTCCTATATGCCCACAAGACATCATATAACTTCAATGCCCAATCTTTCCTTAAAGAAGAAACTGTTTTCTCTAAAATCTATTTAATCTCTCTATTACTTACCTCAATTTGCCTACTCATTTGAGGGTGATATGGAGTAGCCACCTTGTGTGTTACTCCATACTTTTTCAAAAGAGATTCTATCATATGATTATAAAAGTGTGAACCACCATCACTAATTAATGCTTTAGGAGTACCAAACCTCGGAAAAATAATTTTTTTAAGCATTTTTTTGACAACCTTTGCATCATTAGTAATAATAGCTATTGCTTCTACCCATTTTGAGACATAATCAACCATGACCAATATATACTTGTAGCCCAAAGAACTAGGAAAGGGATCTATGAAGTCAATGCCCCAAATATCAAAAATCTCTACTTCAATGATTCTTTTCAAAGGCATCTTATATTTCCTAGACAAATTACCCATTCTTTGGCATCTATCACATTTAAATATAAAACCTCTAGCATCCTTAAATAAAGTAGGCCACCAAAAACTAGATTGAAGTACTTTAGAAGCTATCTTTGATGCACCAAAGTGTTCTCCTACATCCAAGGAATGACAATGTCTCAAAACATCTTGAACTTCATATTGAGAAATACACCTTCTTATCAAATCATCTCCATATCTCTTGTATAGCAATGGTTCCTCCCAATAGTGGTACTTACTATCATGCAAGAATTTTTTTCTTTTACCTATAATCAAGCCCATAAGGAAGAACACCACTCACAAGGTAGTTTGCAAAATCCGCAAACCATGGAAGTTCCTTAGATACCAAAGTAAGAAGATGTTCACCATGAAATAACTCATTGATCGGCACACCATCATCATTTTTGTGCAATCCCTCTTAATCTAGTATTGATAAGTGATCCGCAATAAGGTTCTCACTTCCTTTCTTATCTCTCACTTCCCAATCAAACTCTTGAAGCATTAGAATCCACCTTAAGAGCCTTGGTTTTACATCTTTCTTACTTAGAAGATACTTGAGGGCAACATGGTCAGAATACACAATGACCTTTGGTCCCATAAAATATGCTCTAAACTTATCAAATGCATAAATAATAATAAGCAATTCTTTTTCTGTGGTGGTATAATTAATTTGAGCATCATCAAGTAGTTTGCTAGCATAATAAATTACATAAGGCTTGCCTTCTTTTCTTTGCCCCAAAATAGCCCCAACTGCAAAATTACTTGCATCACACATGATCTCAAATAGTTGCTCCTAATTAGGTGGTTGCAAAACCGATACTGATGTAAGAGCCTTCTTTAAAGTCCCAAACGCATCCATGCATGCATCATCAAACTCGAAAACATCCTCCTTGGAAAGTAGCTTGCATAATGGCTTTGCTATCTTAGAAAAGTCTTGGATGAATCTTCTATAAAAACCCATATGTCCAAGAAAGCTCCTTATATCTTTAATATACTTTGGAGGTGGCAAATTAGCAATGACTTCAATCTTTACTCTATCAACTTCAATACCTCTTTGTGAGACCAAATTTCTAAGAACAATCCTTTCTTATTCCATGAAGTGGCACTTCTGCCAATTAAGTACTAGTCCATGCTTCTTAAACCTATCAAAAACTTTAGAAAGATTTTCTAGATAATTGGCAAAGTTAGATCTATAAACACTAAATTCATCCATGAATACCTCAAAACAATCATCTATTAAATCACTAAATATTAAAAACATGCATCTTTGGAAAGTAGTGGGAGCATTACATAAGTCAAAAGGCATACGCCTAAAAGTAAAAGTACCATATGGGCTTAGTACTTTTAAATCATTAATTGAATATCCTATTACACTTTTATGTTCATTCAAAACGTCACATAAAGCATTTACTTCATCATGAGGTAATAAAGAATTAACAATAAAAGGAAAATGAGAATTAGAATTAAGAAATGTGTACTTTAGAGTGGAAGGCAAAGGTTTAGGCTCCAAGTTGGGTGCCTCACTTGGTAAGGATGGCTTAGGATCATCTTCCTTCCTTAATGGCTCATATCTTTGATACCTATTAGGATAAGTATATGGAGTTTATTCCAACACTCTTACACAAGCTACAACCTCCCTGTTGGAACGTTTCTCATCAGCCCCTTATGATATAAAAATTAACAAAGGGTCTTGACCTACATACTCATGTACAACATCATTCACACATTCATCAATTATATCTAGTGAATTTATCCTTTCACAAACTTCAATAGGTGGAGTTGTCTTAATCATCTTGAAGACATAAAAAATTATGGCCTTATCATTTACTTCTACCTTAATTTTTCCATTTTTCATGTCAATGACCACCCCCATGGTCACTAAAATTGGCCTCCCCAACAATATAGAAATTTCAGGGTCCTCCTCCATATCCATCACTACAAAGTCTGCAGGAATAATAAACTTACCTACTTTGGTGGGTACATTTTTAAGCACACCAAGTGAATATTTAATAGATTTATCTGCCATAGAAACACACACGGTAGTGGGCTTCAATTCACCTACATCTATTTTCTCAAAAATAGAATAAGGCATTAAACTCACACTTGCACCTATATCACATAAAGCTTTATTAAATGCAATATCATAAATTCGACAAGGAATAGTAAAAGAACCTAGATCTTTGAATTTTGGTGGAGTCCTTGTGAACATTGTCTTAGACTCTTCAACAAGTGAAACTGGCCCATACTCTTCTATCTTACCCTTATAATTAATAATGTCCTTCAAAAATTTACCCCAAGAGGGCATATCTCTAATGGCACCCATAAAAGGTATGGTAATAGTTATGTCTTTCATATGATTAAGAAATTTTCCAAATTGCTTGTCAACATTTTATCTTATAAACCTTTGTAGGAAAGGTAAGGTTCTAAGGTCAACCTTTGGCTCACCTTTCTTACTTGGTACTTCTTGAGTAGCATTCTCTTCTACACCACACCTATCATCCTTTTTATCTTTCACACCATCATCAACTTTCGAATCCTCCACACCCTCATCATCATCTTTATTCATAATCTTTTTCTTACATGATAAACCATCTCCAACTTCCTTATCACTTCTTAAGTTTATAACTTGACAAGATTCCTTAGGCTGAAATTCAGGTTGACTAGGTAGTCTTCCTAAAGGTTGAGGGGTTGAAGAGGCTTGTTGAATAATTTTATTTTCAAGGATTCTATTATGGAAAATAAGTTGATCAATTCTTGCATTGAGTTGCTTGAATTGGTCCTCATATTATTTGTTGGTTGATGAATTGCTCCATAAGACCTTCTAAGTTAGACTTTGGTGGTGGTTGTGGGCGATTTAGTTTCATAAGAAAACCGGGAGGATTTTGTGGTTTGAAATAATTTTTGTTAAATGGAGGGTTTAATTGAAAGAATGGATTTCACTAAGAAAATCTGGGATGGTTTCTTCATTAAGGGTTATATGTGTTGGAATTCAGCCCCCCTCTTTGGTTGAAAGCTCTTTGCACAAAACTCATATCCTCATTAGCATTCGAATTCATATTGCATTGAGAATATGAATGAGATCCTCTACAAAGCTCATAAGTAACATTAGTATTATCAATAGAATTAACTTGAGATTTACTTACCAACTTGGTGAGAGCATCTAACTTAGCACTCAATAAGTTAATGGTGTCAAGCTCTAAAACTCCTTTTGCTTTTTCCATTGTTGGCTCATCATTCATGTATCCTTGAGATGTAAGCTCTTTAAGTAGAACAATAGCCTCTTTAGCCATTTTTTCCATCTATTTCCCACTAGAGGCTGCATTGATGATATTTCTATTCTTATCCGTCAGCCCATTATAGAAAATTTGAGGGATCATCCAATCGGGCAAGCCATGGTGTGGGTATTGCCTTTGAAGCTCCTTGAATCTCTTCTAAGCCGCATAGATTGTCTCACTTCCATTTTGCTTGAAAGTGGTAATCTCATTGCAAAACTTAGCGGTCTTTTATGGTAGAAAATACTTGTGAAGAAATGCTTGCTTCAATTAGTTTCAAGTTGTGATTGATTCACTAGGCAAACTAGCAAGCCAAAGTTGTGCCTTTTCCTTGACTGAAAATGGGAAAAGCCTAAGCCTTATCGCATCATCCATCACTCTATTAATCTTGAAGGTAGTACACATATTGAGAAAAGTCAATATATGAGCATATGAATCCTCTCCTTGTAGACCTCCAAACTAATTATTTTGCACTATTTATATGATGCTTAATTAAATTTCAAAGTTATTGTTGGCTATTGATGGAGCCATAATTCCTCCAAAATTACCTGTTATATCGGGCATGGAAAAATCGCTCAAAGTACATCTCTCCAGTTCCGTCATAGTGTCCAAATTTTGTTGATTCACTCTTCTTTGCCTTTGTTTCCTATGCAAAGCACATAAAGTTAGCTCAATTTCGGGACCAAATGCAAAATATCACTAGCACTTCTACTAAGTCTCATTGTGAGAAGAATTAAAATCAAACAATCAATAAAATAATATCTTATAAAAATAACAAAAATAAAATAAAGGCCTAAAACAACATTTCTCTACCCTAAGCTAATAAAAATTCTATGCAAATTCCCTAACAACGGTGCCAAAATTTGATGCAAGTCAAATATAATTACCCTAGTCTCTAAAACTAAATATAGAGTAAGTAGGGTGTCGAACACTCGAGAATTTGGAGTAATTTAGTATTAACTGGATAGATAGTTAGATGGATAGGCAAATAATAATAGTAAAGATGTTAATTTATTCTAACTATTCTAAATAATTACTAATTATGCTAATTAATCTAATTATTCTAATATCAAGTTCAAGTAGGGTTTATTAGAATAATAATTCGGAATTTATCAAGAACTACAAAGAAATAAACAAATGATTACATGCAATGATTAGAAAATATGGTATAAGTTCTAAAAACAACTCTCATTGTCAATTAGACCTAAAGTCTTTAAGAGCAAGTCTCATTGTCAATCAAGGGTAATTTCATTTAGAGTCTACAAGCACTCTCATGACATTTTAGAGATAAACAAAATCCATAAAATTACCATACAAGGTTTATAATTTTTAATCCTTTAAATAGAAAGCCTTATCTCTAAGCAATTTTATAACCTTTAATGAATTCAATTGTATTTCAACTAAAATGTACCAACTCTCATTGCATACAATTTGATTAATAAGTCATAAATGGTGGCCAATCATACACAACATATTCAAACTCACAATTAAAATCAAATCATTCATATAACATAAAATAAAAGATGTAGTTCATTGATTCATTATTCCTTGTAATTTTAACAAACAATGGCTTAGCCAAGGTTTATATTAAACATGAAACAATAATAAAAAGGTATAATAAACATCAAGTACTAATAGAAAGAAAGATAGAACTTGAATGTAGATAGCCTTCTTAATGTATCCTTGACTTGCTTGAAAGATCTTCTCTTGATACTTTGAATTGCACTAATAATACTAACTAAATAATAGTAATACTTTAAACAAAATAACTAAGTGTTTTCTGATATGTAATTATGTCTAAAATACAGTCAATATATGTATTTATAGGTCTTCTAAACATTCCAATTTGTACACTTTCAGAGAGGGGTCAAATGTGAAAGGGGTGTCAAGAATAGGTGCCAAAACTACTCAGCACAGTGTGTGAGTCGGCACGGCTCCCAACTCGGCACAGTGGCACGAGTCGACACAAGCTTCCTTCTCTCGGCTCAAGTCGGCATGGTAAGTTAGCACAGGTGGACGTGTCGGCACAAATGCTGACTATCATGAGTCAGCACGGGTGGAACGAGTCAGCACGCCTCTAAACTTGCTTCCTTTGACTTTTTGAACATTAAACTTCATGCCAATGCACTCTAAAGTAACTTCAAGCTTGAGATTAGCCCAAAAGAACCTACAAATTATATAAATAACATAAAAGCACATAAAAACACACAAGTAACAACAATAACATAATAACTAAACATAATGCAAATGTAAATTAACTAAAAAAATAAAAAATGATCCTAAATTACTATGCTATTTTTGCATACTATCAGTGATATTCTATCGTACAATCGTAGTCCTTTAATAATTTCACCTAGCATCTTTGCCTCAGATTTAACTCCTTTTAAGTTAAAACATACTTTAAGCTCTTGTGGATTGTATATATTTGACATGTTACTCTATACAAATAATGTCTTCATATTTTCAACGTAAATACTACAACCGCTAACTCTAAGTCATGTGTGGAATAGTTTTGCTCGTACGGTCTCAATTGCCTTGATGCATATGCCACTACTCTTCCATTTTGCATTAACATGCAACCAAGTCTTTACTTCGAAGCATTACTATACACCACACAAAAACCTATGTCCATAGGTAACGTCAATACTGGCGCAGTGACTAGCTTCTCTTTTAAGATTTCAAAGCTTCGTTGATAATTTGAAGTCTATTCAAATTTCACATTTTTTCTTAACAATTTCGTCAATGGTGATGCAATAATTAAGAAATCCTATACGAATCTTCGATAATATCCTCCTAGTCCTAAGAAACTTTATATCTCTATTACATTCCTTGGTGGCTCCCAGTTTACAATCGCCGCGATCTTACTACGATCCACATATACTTCTTCAACATATATTATATGTCTAAGAAATGTAACTTTATCCAGCCAAAACTCACATTTACTAAACTTCATATATAATTATTTAGTTCTCAAAGTTGCTAATATCATCCTCAAAAGCTCCTTATGTTCTTCTTTTGATTTTGAGTATACTAGAATATCGTCAATGAACACAATTATGAACCTATCTAGATATGGCTTAAACACTCGATTTATTAGGTTCACAAATGCTGTTGGTGCATTGGTCAACCCAAATGGCATTGCCAAAAATTCATAATGTCGTACTTTATCCTAAAAGCAGTTTTAGGTACGTCTGATTCTTTAATCCTTAATTAATGATAACCAGATCGCAAATCTATCTTCAAAAATACCTTTGCTCCTTGCAGTTAATCGAATAAATCTTCTATTCTAGGTAAAGGGTACTTATTTTGGATTATGACCTTATTCAATTATCTATAATCTATACACAGTTGAAAAGATCCATTTTTCTTTTTAACAAACAATACAGGTTCACCCTATGGAGAGAAACTTAGTCGGATAAATCCTTTATCCAATAGTTCTTACAATTGTACTTTTAACTCCTTTAACTCTGCCGAAGCCATCCTATACAGTGCTTGCAATATAGAAGTAGTTCCGGCTCTCTCAGGTGGCAAATCTCATAAATCTTCCGAAAATACATCCTCAAACTCATTCACCACTGGTAGTTCTCTCAACTTTAAACCTTTCTTTCTTTCCTCCACAACAGAAGCTAAGTACGCTTTATACCTTTCCTCAGGTATTTCATAGCCATCATTACCAATATAATCTTAATAGGAATCTTCCTATTTTCTCCAATAAATGTCATATTTTCTCCATTCTCTTTCTCAAATTCTACTTGCCTAGTATAATAATTCACATTTTCTCGGTAATGACTTAACCTGTTCATTTCGTATAGCATCAAACTTACTAATGGATAAGGGTATAAAATTCCACCTCATTTCACCCTCATTAATCTTTACTAAGATATCCTTATATATATTGCTATAAATTTCACTTATTCCCATAGGCATGCTCACAATTACAGGTTCATTCAAATTACTTATCTTAAGCTTATCATGCATCATATAAATTGATGATATGAATGAAAATGTAGTACATGGGTCAACCAGTATATATGCTAGCTTACCATTAATGTGAGCCTTGCCTGTTATCATATTTGGTGACTCCTTGGCCTCCCCGTTCTGTAACAATATATACTCTAGCTTGTTGTATGCTACTAGTTGCTATACTTGTCTCTCTTGATTGATTCCGAGGAGGTTCTATCACACCAAATCTCTCTCTTAGAACAATTGCTAGCCTACTTGCCCTAGATGACCTCCCACCTCTTTCATTATGAGGAGTGTGGGATGTTTGCACTGATAGTTCTCCAAAGTATACCTTCGTGCAGTTTCTCGCATAATGCCCAATCTCATTGCATCGGTAGCATCTAACCTCACTTTGATTATACCTTCCAGCATGATTTCTCCTACATGCATTATACCAAGGTAACATGTCTCTCTCCTGTAATCCATTTTTAGCACCATCTATCTTGATGGTATTGCTGGTTGTCTCACTGATGCCTGACTTTCTTAAGGTCTATTTCCACCTCCTGACCTCATATTACTCCTGGAGTATGGAGAGAACCTTAATCTCCTACTCCCAATTCCTTTCTAAGGTTTCCGTGATGACTCACTTTATTGATTAGGCCTAACTTGGGTTGAAGCTTCTAATTCCTTATCTAGGTTCTCTTATTCCATCATTTTTTCAACCCAACCTCTAAACTTGGTTCCTGCATACAAATTCAATTTTCCTCTCAAGGATATATGCAATCCTTCATGAAATTTTTCGCTCTCCCTCTCTTCCGTAGGATAGATATCCTTTTCATACTTGTACAAGTCCTCAAATTTATCAACGTATTCTCTGACAATCATCAATCCTTGCACTAAGTTGATAAATGCTGCTACTTTCTCCTTTTCATAGTTTTTTGTCAAGTATTCCTTATAGAATTCCTCCTAAAACACTTACCAAGTCAAAGCTTCACCGTATAAGTTTTGGACTCTAGTCAGCCAATCGTTAGCTTTATCAAACATTAGACTATAAATATTGCTTATCTTTTCCTCATCACTGAGTTATAATGTCGTAAAAGCCTTCTCTATAGTCTTAATCCACTTATCAGCCTGGCCTGGGTTCAACGCACTATAAAAATCATATGCTCCACATTTCTTCGTATATTCAATTACGTCTCCAAGTCTTATATACTTCTTTTTATCCTTCTCAGCCATCATAGTTGCCATAGTGCGTGCAAATTCTATAGCATCCACATGCATTACAGGTTGTACTAGATTGTTAGCCATATTTTCCTGCACCGGCAGTGGTGGTTGTCCATTGCGTGCTTTTCTCGGTACATTAAAGTTCAACATTGGAGCATTAGGCATCGAACTGCCCTGTTCGCTTCCTATATCAATTCCTCATATATAGTTTCTCTCATTTCTAACAGAGGCTACTGAGGGGAATAATTCTCGTGATAGGCTTCTATCCCTACTTATACTCTCTGCTTGCTCTATTAAATTCATTTCACCAGCCTGAACACCTCGGTCTCTACCTCTACCTCTCGGTCTACCATGTGCACCTATTCTACCTCCTCTAATTCTTGCCATCTTTATATCTTCATACAAATTCAAAATTAACTCCCTTTAGTGATTCAAACATTGAATGTCAGGTCACCAGCTAACATCCACCTCACACATATATTTTTTAATTTTTATAAAATTCACTTAACCCAGGTTTCATATCTTAACCTTCCAAAACCTATCAAATCCATCAAAATCTAAGCTTTCAAATCTAAACTTCCAAACCAGACTTTCAAACCTAAACTTTCAAATCTAAACTTTAAAATCTAGGCTCTGATACCAAAAACAGTGACACTTCTCCCTACTGATACCTCGTCAAACAGCACCATTACTCTCACTGTCCCGCCCGAGGCACCGACGTAGAGATGCGTCACTTTTAAGATAAAATCTAACAACATTTCACTATCCAGCATTCTTATATTATTCAACTATCAAAAATATATGTATAAATTAAATCATTAATAACATTCATTCAAGAATAAAAAAAATGAAGGCAAGCTCAAAACACGCTGCTGATATAATATACATATAAATAATGTTCTACAAGAGGGCTACATAGGGTATGGGCTATCTTAAAAGATATATATAAATATACACCAAAAATAATGGATATAACCCAACTACCTTAAACACGTAGGCCTAACTAGACTTGAAGAGTATTGCTATAACTATAACAAAAGTGCAGTTACTCCCCATCATAAGACCTATCACTAAAAAAAAAAAAAAGTGTTCTGGACGTGACTAAGTCCAGGTTAGGGAGACCCGAACCCCTATGGTGGTAGCGTGCTTCATCATCACTATGGTCAAACAACCATCTGTAAAGTCTTCCCTCTCTGTATAGGTGTGATAATCTATGTCGATCGGCTCTAATGCTACTCTAAAAGATAAGACTTTGTCAATATCATATTGTATAAAGAAGTGAACCTCTATCTCTGCCCCATCCACCTCATATGTCATCAATGTCCAAAGGATTGTCATACTATATACACTATAAACAAGGACTAACCTATGCTGAAAAAGAAGATGAAAATGGAAGGGTGAGTATTTTCTCAAGAAATTACTCATTAAATAGACATAATACAATGCTATCTCAAGAAACAAAAGAAATAAACAATAACCAGAACATTTGAAAATAATCAAATTATTTTCATTTTACTCATAAAATAATACATACAAATTAAACAAGTTTATGATCAAATTAAAAGAATCGTTTAAAATAACTCTTTAAAGATTCAAATCCTATTTTTTGAAAATTAAACTTCCCTTTCAAAATATCATTCTCTTATTAAAAACAACACAGTACACACAGTACAATTACCAAATATAATCAAGAATAGGTCAGATTGCTATCGATATGATAGGTACCAGTAAGTACATCGAAGGTTCAATCTAGGTATGCATACCGAACTATAAACCATTCGGATTAGCCCCAAAGGCATTCAAAAAGCTCGAGCGCTGTCCCAAAGACAGTTATCAGAAGTACATATCTCAATTTCGTCAATTTCTCATTGTACCCTAGATACAAGAATATCAATCACACGTTGTGCCCCGGACATAATTTTACACCTTACAGAATTCAGCCGTACCCAGGGCACGGTTATACTACAACCTTTCTATTTTCAATGTACTTGTGCTCACAAAATCATTGCATTTCATAATTATTTATATTTCTGATCAAATCAAAACTCTGTATTACTCCGTGTATCATATATATTATAATTCAGGGTTATAAACCGAGTAGAATCAACTCAAATATCATTTTGAACTACTGCAACATCGGCTTAGTGTAGAGGCGCCGCCTGATCACCCTAATGTCACTAATGCGCCACCTTATTGGCCTACTGAGGTGTCGCCCTAGTGCCCATTGAGGCACCGTATGAGGGCCTGAAAAGAGCTGAGACGTCGCCTTTGCACGTCAGCAACATTTGAACTTTTAAAATTTCAATAACAAACACCAAAATCAATTCCAAAACATCCAAAATCTATCAAAAACAAGTATAGAAATGAAAGGATTGAAGAAAAGAAGTCCACTTACAAAAATGTAGGTTCCTTCTCTTCCTCTCTTTCCTTGGGCAGTGTCTCTCTTCTTTTTTTTTCTTCTTCTTCTTTATTTGCAAAAATGGCGGTTTATGCCATTTTGCAACTTAGTCCCTCAACTTAATATTTTTCAATTAAGTCCTTCCTCTAAACTTATTTTTCTTACAATTTCATCTTAACCCAAAATAACTTTAATTATAAGCTACGGACATAACAATATACCTGTAAAAAATTATTAATTAGTCCGTTCAAAAAGAAAAATAACTACAAAAAATAAAAAGTTAGTACACAATAAAATAATTAATAATTAAATTCCAGCTTGCATATTAATTAATTACAAAAATTAAAGCTAAATCTAAAATTAATTAAAATATTTTACAATATCAAATAATCTAATTTTATTAAATTAATTATAAAAAAAATAATTATTTAATTCACATACCCCTAGTTAAGCTAATAACTATCAATTAATAATAAAATAAAAAAACAGAAATAAATAAAAATGTCACACAAAAAAGAAGCCAAAAATAAAAATTAGCAATTAAAATAAAAAACAATGAAATAAATATAATAGAATAAAAGAAAAGAAAAATGAAAAAAAATGAGGGCATTGTTGCCAAAGAAACACAAAAAAATAAAATAAAATAAAATAAAAGGAGGGAAGCAGGTGCCTTCCACATGCTTCCTTCAATATATATATATATATATATATATGTTGATAAAATTTATTTTGTTAAAAAAAATTTGAAAGTAAAATAAAAATACAAAAATTAAAAAATAAGAATCAAAACAGATTAAAAACTAACCCAATAAAATAAATTTTATCAGAAAAAAATATTTACCCTCACATAGTCACATTCACGTCGAAACGCAACCACCTCTAGAAAATATTATTGTGTTTCAATTGAATTGAGACCTCGAATCCCTTCAAAATGCAAAAAATAATTGTACATTATTTATTTTTGTGAACTGATTTTATATAAAAAAAAAAAAGAAAAAATAATTTATGTCTACAAATTTTATTTGAACCTTTCTAATCCTAAACTTAATTGAAGCTAAAGTGAGAAACTTCAAGAGAGAAAAAAATTCATGAGCAAAAAATGTAAATTTTTTTTTTTTTGGTCCACCTCCCTAGTGCTCCTCTTGATCTCCTTTTCCAGTATTTAATACTCCACATCCACAAAATCCTCCCCCCACTTAATTCCTCAAAATCCAAAAAAAATCCACAAATTAAAAAAGATCACCAAACAAACATGTGAACGTGTGTGGGAAGTGGGAGTTAAGGTGCCAAATTATTCATTTCACCCTTAAACATATTTTAGTTCCTTTTTTTTGAAAGAAAAATAATAAATTATAATTTAACCCTTAAAATGACATTTTGAATAAATAAATAATGAAAAAAACTTTAAAAATTTTTTTTTTTTATTTATTTTTATAATAATTTTCCTGAATTTCAAATGTTCTCTAAAATTTTTCTTCATTTCCTTTCACAACAATAAATCTCATGAAATTAATAAAATGGTGATCATCATAGGGTTTTTTTTTCTGGTTTTGGACTGAGCCAAACCCAAGTATTAACAGTTTGCCCCTTACTTTTCAAAAATTGAAATATATGTAATGTAATGAGATTTATGAAAAAACACATGCAAGCATTGTAATGATTTATGAAATATTATGGATGCAAACAACGAAAAAGAATTTGATCTTCGGAGTGATAAGTTTGAGAAAAGATTGTACTTTTCAAAGCTAGATATCCGAAAATTCTAATTTTGTTCCTTCAACCTTGATATTCAAATTAAGAGGATTTCAATCAGGAGAGTAGTCCTATGCCATCAACCTTGATGTACCAATTAAGAGGTTGGAGACTTGCTGCTAAAGTTTTCGTCCATCATCCTCAGAGTAAACTATCCGAGAGGACATCCTAAACTATTTTTCGTCAACCTTGATGTTTAAAATCAAGAGAATTTTTGAAAATAACTTCAAACTGTCAACCTTAATGTATAAAATTAAGAGGTTTTTGAAAATAATTTCAAGCCATCAGCCTTGATGTTCAAAATCAAGAGGCCTTTTTTTTCATCATAGAAAATATTAACTTTATGTTATAAGTTAAAAGTCTTATAGCCACCTCAAATGTCATGTGAGAGCAAATGAATTGAGCCATATAGCCACTTCAGGTGTTAAGTGAGAGCAAATGAATTGAGCCATATAACCACCTCGGGCGTGAGGCGAGAGTAGATGAATTGAGCTATATAGCCACCTCGGGCGTGAGATAAGAGCAGATGGAATGAGCCATATAGCCACCTCGAGCGTCAGGCGAGAATAGATGGAATGAGCCATATAGCCAACTCAGACATTAGGCGAGAGCAGATGGAATGAGCCATATAGCCACCTCGGGCGTCAGGCGAGAGCAGATGGAATGAGCCATATAGCCACCTTGGAGGTCAGGCGAGAGCAGATGAAATGAGCTATATAGCCACCTCAGATGTCAGGTGAGAGCTGATGAAATGAGCCATATAGCCACCTCGGGCATCAGGCGAGAGCAGATGAAATGAGCCATAATGCCACCTCGGGCATCAGGTGAGAGAAAATAAATTGAGCTATATAGCCACCTCATGCGTCAGACGAGATGTTATTTCTCAAAAGACTTTACAAAGTGGCTATTAAGCTTTGGAAAATATATTTTACAAATAACAGAGCTGATGCATTCATAATTGTGATCTTTAAAAGCTTTTAAAAAGTGATTTTGACAAACATGACCTTGTGTGATATGAAAAAAATATATTATTCTATACATGTATGCATGAGATTTAAAAGTAATTTTATAAAACAATTTTAGGTATGATTGATACCCTCTGATGACTGAATTGGGATGTTGATAACAACAGATGGCCCCTGTTTAGTTGTACCTTAAAAATACTTCATTGGTGCAAGATTGTCGTGATCGCGCTTGATGTGAAGGAGACATTCCATTTACCTCCCAGTGAGAGACTCTTGTTACTATTAAAGCTCACATAGTTGCTCTTGAAATTACGATCAATTTTATTTTATATTCCCTCTTTTGCTTAAGCCACCCTCTTTTGAGAGTTTTCGAACCTAGCTGGGTCTTTCATTCTTTTATTTCATTTATTTTCCCTCTTGTGCCTAGGTTGCCCCCTTTTTGGAAGTTTTCAACCTAATTAGGTGGTTGCAAAAATTATGTCGGTGATTTACCGATGTCCATGCAGCTGTGATGTGCTCGCCAATAATTACTTAATGCTCGTATTGCTGACTGTCTGATGTTTATGTCACCACTTTAGCTACTAATCATATGAATTGATTGCTGATTTAAAAAAGTCCATGTCTGATACTTCGTGTGCTAATATCGTATCAATCATGTCCATTTTATATGGTCACTCATTCATTATAATTATGCACACTATATTATACTTGTTATTGACCAGTCTTTTATAGGTTTTCTGGCCAACTATTTTTTAGCTCACAATTGATAAGGATTTTTATTTTAGAATTTTGAGATTGGCGAAGATGAGTATTAGAAGAGAAATTTTCAACAGTTGTACAAGGATCAACTTTTCTAAAGATGGGTGGTATCGGTAAATGGTGGTATGAATAGGAGTTTTTCTTTCTCCTTCTTCTTATTTCTTCTCTTCCCTTTTTCTCTTTTTTTTTTTATCTTTTTTTTATCTTTTTCTTTTTTTCTTTCTTTTTTTTTTCTTTTTCTTCTTTAAAAATGGCCAAATTATTTTACATAGAGAAAAAGTTGAGGTTTGTGATGCCTAAAGAAAAACTAAAAGTTGATTATGTCATTTAACCCCTTTTTATTCGATGGGATTTCTTTTTTTAATTCTTTTTTTCTCTCTCTTATTCAAGCATAATATAGTGTGCACAATCATAAAAAATTCATAATCATATAAATCAGGTAACTTGACATTTATTAGCATAAAATAAAAAAGTTACAATAAAACTCTTGTTCTAAATTATTACAGCTATGAGTGACAATAACTAGAATCAGTCATGATTATTCGGCATAAGGTCAGCTTCAATCTCCACTCTAAAATGGTACAACTCTTTAAAATTCCTTATGCCCATGTTCTTCAACTTATTGGCAAGGGTTGAAATGCAGGCTTCTGCAGCTATGAGCAGTTGATATGATTCTGTAGGTCTACGCTTCATCTGGGTTAGTTTTCCTCTCCATCTGGTTAGGAAACGCGTGAAGGATTCATTAAGTCCCTGCTTTGTATTTTGCAACTCTTAAAGAGAGACTTCAAACTGAGAATTCAGCCTGTACTGCTTGATGAAGGCTGAACACAACTCTTTCCAATTCTGTTGAACATGTGCATCTAGAGTGTAATACCACTTAACAGGAGCTCCTATCAATGACATAAAAAATTATTTAATAATTTATGTCTTGGTTAGTCTGGTGGGCTTCATGAAAGTGACATACTGTTGGAAATGAAGATGAGGCTCTTTTGTACCATTATACTTCTTAATATCTGGAAACTTGAACTTTGGGGGTAGTGGTTCCTCTTCCTCCAGATCCAGGTCTGCGAAATCATATTTGAGTCTATTTTTCTTCATTACAATCTGCAACTAATCTATTTGCCTTTTCATGTCTTTCATCCATTCCGATTCAGTTGAATCTCGAGTTGCTTTCAGTTTTTCTTTAAGTGGCTCACCAACTGTGGTTCTGGTTTCAAAATCTTCTTCATTAATTGGCCTCTTTCCTGCTACCTTAACGATCATGTCTTCGAACATTTGTTACATCTCATCCCTGAATTCTTTTAAAATCTCTTACTTGAAAGACTCAGAATCAAAGTTGAAGGGTCTCGACATTCTGTTTCCTTTTGATGAGGTCTCAATTGATTAGTTGGATTATTGATATTAGTGGGCCAAATTACCCTTGACTTGCTCCAAACAAAAGAGACTTTCGGCTGTAAACAATGGATTTTAAAAAATGAGTGATATATATGCATGAAATGCAGGTTATTTATAATTATTTACACTTATTTACAATCAGGAAGAACACAAACAAGTCACAAAAGTGAACCTTCCAACTTTATCCCTCTTATACGCGTGTTCAATGGTGAGTTTCTTATCCTAGAATTTTTTTTGTCTAGGTCTAGATTATCATCGGGGGATAACAAATGTGACAAAATTGGGCATCCATAATTAATATAAAAATGTGGCAAAAATTAATACATAATAATTTTTTTAATCAATAAAAAATACATAAGTTATTTAATAAATAATATGCTAGTGAAAAATTATAATATTTATTAAATAAAAATATTATTGCTTGTAGTCATCTCTCTTACAATTGATATGTAATAAATTAATAATTCTTTTAATTGAGATTTTTAAATAATAAAAATATTAACTTACTGTAGGCGGTGGGGTTCAGCACGCGCCCAAGTGTTTGGCGACCACGGCACTATGCAGGCTCAGGGCCCACTAGAAATACAACCACAGGCCTTTTGGGTCTGGATCGGAGATGGAGTCGCCATCTGGGTGAAATCCGGGACACTGTACAGCAACTGGATCCTACGGAGGGGTCCAGCAGCCGTCCTCAGAGATTTGGTCCGAAAACTGGGTATGGGCTTTTAGAATGCCCACCCGACCTTTCGACCGGCCTCCGTTTGTATTTTGTGTTTATTTTTTTTAATTATTTAATTATTTTTTTAATTACACGCAAAAAACAAGTTCCAATTTTTTACAATTAGGTCCATCCTATTAATTAATCCAATTTACATATAATTATGTTTGATTCACAATATACATCTACACAATATCACCATTTATCCACAATTAACAATAAATTAAAAAATAAAAATGATTAAATAAAAAAATGCATGTAAAGAAATGGAGAGAGGAGAAATGAATTACAACCTTTTTCCACACACAATAATAAAAAAGAATAAAATAAAATACTAAAATTAACACAAAATTAGAATTAAAGTGTAGTAACCCGTAGGGCTACCAAGTTTATATGCCTGCGAAAAATTATTAATTAGTCCGTTCAAAAAAAAATCTACAAAAAATAAAAAGTCAGATGACAATAAAATAAAATAATCAATAATTAAATTCTAGATAGGTTGCATATTAATTAATTACAAAAATTGAAGCTAAATCTAAAATTAATTAAAATATTTTACAATATCAAATAATCTAATTTTATTAAATTAATTATAGAACAAATAATTATTTAATTCACATACCCCTAGTTAAGCTAATAACTATCAATTAATAATAAAATAAAAAACAGAAATGAATAAAAATGTCACACAAAAAAGTAAGAAAGCCAAAAATAAAAATTAGTAATTAAAATAAAAAAAACAATGAAATAAAAGGAATAGAATAAAATTAAAAAAAATGCAAAAAAAAAAGAGGATTGCCAAAGAAACACAATAAATAAATAAATAAATGAAAGGACGGAAGCAAGTGCTTCAATATATTTTTTTTGATAAAATTTATTTTGTTAACAAAATTTTGAAAGTAAAATAAAAACACAAAAATTAAAAAATTAAAAAATAAGAATCAAAAGAGGTTAGAAAATAACCCAATAAAATAAATTTTATCATAAAAAATATTTACCCTCAGATTCACATTGAAACGCAACTACCTTTAGAAAATATTGTTGTGTTGGAATTGAATTGAGACGTCGAATCCCATCAAAATGCAAAAAATAATTGTACTTTCTTTATTTTTGTGAACTGATTTTATATAAAAAAAAGAAAAAATAATTTATGTATACAAATTTTATTTGAACCTTTCTAATCCTAAACTTAATTGAAGCTAAAGTGTGAAAATTCAAGAGAGAAAAAAATTCAAGAGCAAAAAAATAAAATGTAAAATTTTTTTTTTTTGGTCCACCTTCCTGCTGCCCCCTCTTGATCCCCTTTTCCAGTATTTAATGCTCCGCATCCAAAAAATCCTCCCCCCACATAATTCCCCAAAATCCAAAAAACACCCACAAATAAGAAAAGATCACCAGACAAATATGCGAACGTGTGTGTGGGAAGTGGGAGTTAAGGTGCCAACTTATTCATTTGACCGTTAAACATTTTTTAGTTCCTTTTTTTTTGAAAGAAAAATAATAGATTACTATTTAACGCTTAAAATGACAGTTTCAATAAATAAATAAAAAAAAAACTTTAAAATTTATTATTATTTTTTTTTATTTTCAATACAATTATCCTGCATTTTAAAGGTTCTCCAAAATTTTTCTTCATTTCCTTTCACAACAATAAATCTCATGAGATTAATAAAATAGTAATCATCACAGGGTTTTTTTTCTGGTTTTGGATAGGGCCAAACCCTAGTATCAACACTTACTATAGTATCATCTTTGAAGTTATGCTATGAAATTTAAATTTATATTATTACTGATAATTTTTTTTTTTGTCATCATCAACTAATTTATATTCTCTCATATTTGAAAATATATAATAAACATAATCATATTTGATAATAATTTATTATTAAACACTTGCTATTGGTATTAAAATTGTTTAAAAATAAATATATAGTTATATAAAAATAATTTATCAATCATTTGTTTTAAATTGTAAATTATATAACATATTTTTGGTAATAATAATAAATGTATTTGGATAAATATGATAAATTTTATATGGATATGATTTACTATATTTCATTTGATTATTTACATTTTTAAAATTATATACATTTCTAATATTATAATTTACTAAAACTATATGACCTATATTTTTATGAGATAAAAATAAAGTTAAAAATATATATATAGTTTTGAAATTTTTTAATAAATATGGTTGAATTATTTTAGTAATTGTACAGACTTATTGTTAATAATAAAATTATAAGGATTAATTAGAAAAATTTTAAAATCATAAGGACTAAATTAGATATGTTTAACTGTTGTTATCCCCTTTCCATCCAATAAGGGTGCAATGTGTCAAAAATTAAAAGTATAGAGTTGTAATGTGCTAAAAATAAAATGGAATAGTGCAATGTAAAAAAAAAAAATTGAGAGTATAGGAAATAAAAATGGGTTTTGCCAAAAAAAAAAAAAAAGGCTCTTATTACGGTACAAATATTTATATCTATATAAATAGAATTAGAACCGTTCAATTAATTTTTATTTAACTACAACCTTCGATTATCTTTATATATCAATACATATAATATGTATCAAAGGTTATAATTAAATAAGTAATAATCTAACAATTCTAATTTTATTTGCATAAATACAAATATGTATACTAATAAGGACTCAAAATTAAAACATATAGTACAATAATTTAAAAAAAAAAGTAAAAAGAAAAGAAGGTACTATGGTTGTGTTAATTTTTTTTTTAGGATAAGGTGCAAATTGGACCTTCAACTTAGACCCAAAATTTGTATTGGACCTTAATATTTTTTTTTATCCTGTTTGGACCTTAATCTGTTAAAGTTCAGTTATATTAGACCATTTTTTAAAGAATTGTTAAAATTAAGTCATAAAAATCAAATCAAAGTTTAACTTTAATACTAATTAATAAAAATTAGTTCCAATAATAACAAGAATTGATGAAATTACTTTCAAAACATATATTTATTACATTTTTTATTTTTTTTAAGATTTTTAAATTTATAGAAATATATTTTTTAATCTTTAAAAATTCAAAGAAAAATTAAAAATATTTTTTATACACCTAAAAATTTTCAAAAATTTTAAAAATTTTAAAAATTTTACAATAAAATGATATACATTCAAAAAAGAAGAATTAAAAATTTTTTATAAACTTATTAATTTTTTTAAAAATTTTAAAATTTATAAAAAAATTTAGAAATTTTATAAATTTTAAAAAAATTAATAAATGTATAGAAAATTTTAAATTTTTTTAAAATATATATCAATTTATTGTAAAATTTTGGGTTATTTATATAAAAATGCATGAACTTTGGCGCTTTTGGCAATTCAATCATGAACTTTCAATTTTGGCAATTTTATGCACAAACTTTTTCATTTTTGCAATTCTATGCACCGGTTGAAAATCTGGCGAAATCTTGCTGACATGGCCACTGAAAAATTTGAGTCAATCCACGTAGGCGTCATGTCAAAATGCATCTCTTTGTTAATTTGCAAAACAATGCACAAACTTTGATATTTTTTGTAATTTTATCATGAACTATTAATTTTTTAGCAAATTGATGCATGTATGTATATATGTATATATATAGTTTAATGTATATTTTTTCAATTGATACATATAGAACGATTATATATATAAGCAATTTGAATTCAAAATTAAATTTTTAATTTAAAAATTATTAATGTAGTTTATTATTATTTTAATTCAATTGTTATATTCAAATTAATACTTATTTTATTATTTCAAAATGCATCTTTTTAATAATTTACAAAACAATGCACAAACTTTGATATTTTTTACAATTTTATCATGAACTATTAATTTTTTGGCAAATTGATGCATATATATACATATACATACATACATACATACATACATACATACATATATATA